>JARQOD010008479.1:0-35382 GCA_033576555.1 Oophaga sylvatica
ATCAATACGGATGCAGTAGTTAATAAAGTCACCTAACGCAGTGGGAGGGTCGGCACGAGCAAGTTCATCCTTAATCAGTGGAGATAACCCCTTTCGAAAAATAGATTTTTTGGCGGAACTGTCCCAGGTGGTATCAAGGGCCCATCTCCTGAAATCCAAGGCATATTCAGCTACCGAGTGCTTACCTTGGCGCAAAGCTAACATGGCTGCTTCAGCTGTTGCACCTCGATTGGGGTCATCAAACACCTGCCCCATGGCTGAAATAAAATCATCAAGGTGATTCAAACAATCATCCTCAGTCTCAATCAGAGGGTTTGCCCACATTAAAGCCTTGTTGGTAAGCAACATAATTATAGTAAGCACCTTAGATCGTTCAGTGGGAAATTGTGAAGCATGTGCAGAAAAAAAAAGATTGCATTGATTAATAAATCCCCTGAATTTCTCACGTTCACCGCCAAAACGAAAAGGGGGCAACTTGGGAATCCCAGCACTCGGGGCTACGGCAGGAGCCTGGACTCGCCCCTCTAGAACCTCAATCCTGGCTCGCAAATCCTGGGTAGTCTGTCCAACCACTTGCAAATTGTGATTATTGAGGTCCTGTAGATTTGTAAAACGGGTCTTTATATTCTGCAAATCTGCAAGGATATTATCAGTCACTCCGCAAAGTTCCTTTATGCGGGCCTCCATTTTCCAGATCTTTTAAGACAGGATTACTGGAAGAAGAGGAGAGAAAAAAAACAATAGTGTTCACCTGTGGCAACACTGCAGAGAGAAAAAAAAATTAAGGGAACTGCTCACCTGGAATGGTTGTGAGAAGTCACAACCACTATCATCACAGAAAGTTTCAACCAGACATCTGATATCCAGAGTTACAGCAGACAAAAAAGAGAAAAGAAAGGAAAAAAAAAAAAACAATAGTGTTTACCTGTGGTAACACTGCAAAAAGAAAAAACTTAAGGGAATTGCTCACCTGGAATGGTTGTGAGAAGTCACAACCACTGTCATCACAGAAAGTACAACCGGACGTCTGATATCCACAGTACAGCAGACACAGCCTTCCAGACCCAGCAGACACTAACGTTTTGGCTTCAGAATCTTGTAATGTATGTAGTACAGTTCATATAGCGTCTTGTGCTTGGGTGCGATGAAAACACAGGAGTCACAGGTTTGATATAGAAAAGTCCTGTATTACTTCATACAAGTTGGCAGAAATAGTCACACAGTTTGCAGACACAGAAACAGGAGACACAGCAGGCCAGAGTAATCCAAGCTCAGCAATCACTCTATAATACAGATTCAGGATCTTCTTCTCTGTTACCGTAAGTCCATGCAAACGTGGGTCTTTTAAAGAGCAGGGTTCAGAGTCCACAAGTGCTTCAGAGTTCCTCAGTAGGAATAGCTGGAGTACAAGGTCCAAGGCTTACAGGAGTCAAGTCACAGGTTCACTGCAGGCTAGATTCTGAAGCACTGATTGCTCAGCTGTGGCTGCTTAAGAAGCAAAGGAGAGAATCAGGGCGGGAACATGCAAGCTGGAAACTCCATTTTGACTGAGGGCAAGATAGCTGCAGCAAGACAGAAAGTAAAATGGCTGACGAACAAACTGAGTTTCAGGAATATATACATAGAACCTTACACAAAGGTAGCATCAAGATGATCCAAGGACCACCAGTGCACAGTCCTGCTTTCAGCTTGGGACCTCAGTCCCCGTACAAATTGTTCCTTTAACATTTTATTTTCATTGGAGGCACTCATGGGGTTAACTTGTTTGAGAGCTCGCAGGACCCCTTGTAGTCGGCAGGCATAGTCCCTAATGCTATCATCTGGTTTCTGGGAGCATTGGTAAAACCTCATCCGGAGATCTGTTTCAGTGCGTTCCTCAAAGATAGTCTGTAGCTTTAAGAAAATTGTAAGCACTGATTCCTGGTCTGCAGCTGTCCAAGTCTCTACTTCCCTCTCTGCAGCACCAGTCAATTGTCCCAATACCACTGCAGCTCTCTGCTTTTCTGTCATAGGGTACATGTCCATTATGCTGCATATTTTTCGCTTGAACCCTGACAGGGTGTCTGGCTTGCCGCTGTACTGAGGGAGCCACTTCGCTCCAGGCATATATGGCAGCGTTAGCGGTACTATTGGGGCCACAGGACCAGGTGAGGGGCCAGCATTTCCAGCCTGTGCGGCAGCGCCGGTGGATAAGTCATTGGGCGGTCGCCCTCGGCCGCGCTGTCAGCTTGCGGCTGCGACATGTCTGCGCCCCCCTAGTTAAGCGTGGCCTACCTTCTCTGAAGGCTGCAGCTCTGCAGGGCACAGCGATGTGGAATGACCTGCGTCGCCGGTGCTCTGACGTCAGAGCATTCACTGAAGCTCTCCATAGGACCTGCCGCCGCATCAGCGTTGGGGGCGTGTCCAGGACTCAGCGCGCTTTTGCAGGTACGCCCACTATTTTTTCGCGCCGTGGCACTGTAAATGGCAGGCAATGGAGGGCAAATGGCGGGAAACCTTCACCACTATATACAACAGTCTTTTAGTGAGGCACACAGTACCCGGTGGCAACGGGCACAAATTACTCCGTTGCTGCAGGGCATGCAATCCTGTTTGTGACGCCAGAAATATGAGCCACCCGCCAGGGCCTTGGGGTACTCGGCACCGAGCCCGTTGACTTCTATGGGGATGTCACGGGCAGCACACGGCTCGGTCCGTGGCCCTGGGGCTCACTGAAATGGGGGATATTTACAGGTGAATTGAATATTGGTATGGCACTTGTGGTGCCTGGTCAGGATGACCAGCGCTGCTATGCAGATCCACTGAAGGGTTAATATTGTGCAGCTAGATGGTAAGCCTTCCACAAGTAAGGCTGAGTTCTCCTCCAGGGCAGATAGATGTGTGGGGATGCAGGAGAGATGTAGCAGAGTGGAGTGTGCGACGGAGTAATATTGCAGGACAGACGGGGACCCGGCAGTCAGGGGCAATAAGGTAGGCACACACATAAGTCACTTTGGTACCTTTACTGAAGATGTTGCAGGCACTCCCCGGAGCACTGTAGGGTGAAGGGTGCACATCCAGATTCCTCCACTGAGTAGGTGTGTGGCCTCCTGTTCCTTGCCTTTATGTGATAAAGTCCTGACCTGCTTGTAGCTAGGTCTAACTTGGTCTCCGTCTTGCACCTGGCTGACCTTGTGATTGGACCTCTTCTTGAAGTACACAGTCTCTATTTGCAGTGCACTGCTAGACTCCGTCCTCCTGATCCTGCTACGTATCAGCTCTGTGATACTCCTGGGACTTGTAGTCCTCCAGGAACTCCGGTGTTCTCCTAATGGGTCGTGGAGATCCCTATAGGCTCGGACCCCGGCGTCCGGTCAATACTTGCTGAGGTAAGCTATTAAGGCTCCTTTGTCTCATTAACTCTCCACTCGCCTTCGGCCTACCCGGATCCTCACCCGATCACACACTGGCAGTTGGTGGGCTGCCTTTTCGCCGCTCTCTAAGCGTCGGCACGCTTTCTCTCTGAGCTACACTCCTAGATTCAGCTCTGACTAGGCTGGAGTGATTTCTCTTCCACTCTCTACTAGACTCCACTTGCTCTTGAACTGAATAGCTCTGCAGCCTCTCTCAGCTCTGCACTTCCCTTTCTGCAGACTGACTGAGCTCTCTGAGATCACTGCACTCTCTGAGATGGCTGCACTGAACTGAGCTTCGTGTTTCCTGTGTCAGCTTCTTTTATATGTCTAAAACAGCTCCCTCTGGTGGTCTTTGGGATAAGATGAACGTGTGTGAAGGTGCATAATGACCTCTAGCGGTATATTCTTTCAGTGCACCCTTCTGGGAGATATGGATTCAGTCGCAGCTGGGCTCCACACTATGGTCTGTGGAAAGGGGTACTGGAAGGTGAATAGCTCCGTGATCCAAGAACCACGGTTCAGAGAGGACTTCACCACCTTCTATAATGATCGTAGGACCACCCAATGTATGTGTGATGACACAGCCGAGTGGTGGGAGACCATGAAAAGTGACATCAAGCAGTTTATTATCCGAGCAGCCAGGAGACATAGTAATATGGTGTATATGAGATACTCTGCCCTGAGACTGCACCTGAGCCGGCTATATAGCAGATGAATGGTGGTGAGGAGGTGGATGGACAGAGCGTCTGCCATATAAAGCAGCGAATGAGGGAGCTGCAGTATGATCGCCTCAAATCTCTCAAGGCGGAGGGACAGTTTGATAATTGGGGCGTCCATAACCCAGATCCCTTTATTGCCTGTAAAAACAAGGTTAATAAGAAGCTAATCACTGGCTTGTTGGATGAGAATGGGGTGGAGCAGTCACAGCAGGAGAAAGTCCACAAGATCATTGGTGATTATTATAGAGATCTGTATAAAGGGGCTCATATCAATGAGGAGGACATTAAGGCCTATCTGAAGGGGGTGTCCCTACCAACGTTAGACCCGGCACAGGCAGATAGTATGGCTGCTCCTATAACTGAGGAGGAGGTGAAGAAGAGCATTGACTCCTTAAAGGCCAACAAGAGCCCGGGGCTGGATGGCCTGACCAGCGAGTTTTATAGAGAGTTCAGGGACTTATTAGCTCCAGATCTGGTGCAGATGTATAATGATTGCCTCTCTGCAGGGAAGCTCCTACAGTCCCAGTATAAGTCTGTTCTGGTTCTCCTGGCAAAGAAGGGAAATCTGAAAGATATAAAGAACTGGCGTCCATTGTCTTTGCTGAACACGGATTATAAAATTCTGGCCAAGATCTTGTATTATCGGTTGAGTGAGGTGGCAGGTGAGCTCATCATCGCCAATCAGACGTGTGGTGTGAAGGATCGGACGATAGAGGACTCATTGCTGTTGGTGAGAGAAGCTGTGGCGTACATTAAGCAGCACCATGTGGGGGCGTATGTTGTGGGCTTAGACCAGAGTAAAGCCTTTGATAGAGTCCATCATGACTACCTGTATCAGGTGCTGTTACAGTATGGCCTCCCAATGCGGTTTGTGCAGTGGCTGCGGTGTCTGTATAAGGGAGCTATAAGCCTACCACTAATTAATGGTCACTTGGCCGAGCCCTTCAAGATCCTGTCAGGGGTGAGGCAGGGTTGTCCTCTCAGCCCAGTGTTGTATGTCTTCAGTCTTGATCCTTTCCTCAGAAAAGTGCAGGATCATAGAGATTTTACAGGGCTGAGGTGCCGACTGCAGAGTATGGTGGGGGAGGTAAAGTTCTGCGCCTATGCGGATGATGTGTCGGTTGTGGTGTCTTCTAGAGATGATTGTGCGGCTCTACAGCAGGAGATCACAGCCTTCTCCAATGTATCTAACTCCTCTGTGAACATGGAGAAGAGCGAGGCCCTGTGGCTGGGGAGTGACCGTGATGTCTTCTCTGTGCCCTTCAGAACAGTTCAGGGTCAGATAAAGATTCTGGGAGTTGTGTTTGGTGCTGTAGATGATGGGAAGGTGAACTGGGAGGAGAAGCTTGTGGTGTGTGAGCGGAAGGTGCAGAGCTGGAGACATTGGAAGCTGATGTATCTGGAGAAGATCCGCCTGCTGAAGACCTTCCTGCTCCCGCTCTTCCTCTATATCAGTGTGGTGTTCCCGGTGCCAGATACGTTGCTCCCCAGACTTACCAATGTCTTCTTTCACTTCTTGTGGGGTAACAGAGTGAATGTGGTCAGGAGAAAACATTGTCTACCTCCCTCATAAGGATGGTGGTCTCTCCATGCCTTGTCCAGAGCTCTTCTTTAATCTTTTGTTTCTTATGAAGAATTTTTCGTTTTGTAAGAATTTAGAGAAGGCACCTTGGTCTTGTTTGTTTAATAATAATAATAATAATAATAATAATCTTTATTTTTATATAGCGCTAACAGATTCCGCAGCGCTTTACAGTTTTGCCACATTATCGTTGCTGTCCCCGATGGGGCTCACAATCTAGATTCCCTATCAGTATGTTTTTGGAGTGTGGGAGGAAACCGAGTACCCGGAGGAAACCCACGCAAACATGCAGATATTGTCCTAGGTGGGATTCGAACCCAGGACTCCAGCGCTGCAAGGCTGTAGTGCTATCCACTGAGCCACCGTGCTGTCCACGAGCCAGATCCAGCAGTTTGTGTCTGTGTGGTCGGTAGGGACCCCATCAAGAGAATCTCAGGATGACTGAAGAATAATGTTTCTTGGTATGGTGTCCACATAATAAGTAAGGTCGTCAGATGGAGGATCCTGTATGATGATGTCAAGCAGCTAAGTAGGAAGGAGCTGTATAAGAATGTCCTGTCATCTCACTTCAGTGTCCAGGTACAACTGAGGGGCGCTCCGAGTCTAGATGTAAAACAGGCTGCAAAAAACGTGCTCAATCCCAGAGTTCCCCCTCATATGAGAGACGTAGCGTGGCTGGCGCTCCATGGTAAAATGTACGTTAGAGATAATCTAAAGTGCAGGAATGTATCAGACAGATCCTGTCCCAGAGAAGAGTGCCCCCATATACTGGAGACGATGGACCATCTGCTGTTAGAGTGTCCCTTTAGTATACAGGTATGGGAGTCTGTGTCCTTGACCCTAAAGTTACCGCACCTGGTGGGACAGTCGTATGGTAAGCTGCTGTACGGAGACTTCCAACCTGAGCTCAGGGCGTATAATAGAAGCACTCTGTATATAATAAATGTGGTGACCATCTACCACCTGTGGTGTGCACGGTGCTGCCTGCTCATCAATAAGGAAGTCCTGTCCTGTGATACTGTCAGGTATAAGATCCTAAAAAGTCTCAATACCGTATATAAGAAGGATATGAAGAGTAACCCAGGTAATGTGACCTGGAGGAACATCCATGTATCGGGATTTGTCAATGTTTGCTAATGTTATTCTGTATGAGATGTAACAACACAATATTTTATCAGATTTTAATGTAATATTTCTGTAATATATTGTTGTCAGTTTTTAAATAAAAAGATCATTAAAGTATTATTATTATTATTATTATACATTTATATAGCGCCATTTATTCCATGGCGCTTTACATATGAAAAGGGAAAAATATAGACAGGTACAATAAACATGTGCTAGACAAGGGACGCACAAGTACAGAAGGAGAGAGGACCCTGCCCGCGAGGGCTCACAGTCTACAGGGATGGGTGAGGATACACTAGGAAGGGTAGAGCTGGTCGTGCGATGGTTCAGTACACTGAGGATCATTGCAGGTTGTAGGCTTGTCGGAACAGGTTGGTCTTCAGGTTTTTCTTGAAGGTCTCCGTTGTTGGTGAAAGTCTGATGTTTTGCGGCAGGGAGTTCCAGAGTATGGGGGAAGCCCGGGAGAAGTCTTGTATGCGGTTGTGGGAAGAAGAGATGAGGGGGGAGTCGAGAAGGAGATCTTGAGAGGATCGAAGGTTGCGTGTGGGTAGGTAGCGGGAGACCATGTCACAGATGTATGGAGGAGAAAGGTTGTGGATGGCTTTGTATGTCATGGTTAGGGTTTTGAACTGGAGCCTCTGGGCAATAGGAAGCCAGTGAAGGGCCTGGCATAGGGGGAGGCCGGGGAATAGCGGGGAGACAGGTGGATTAGTCATGCAGCAGAGTGTAGGATGGACTGGAGTGGTGCCAGAGTGCTAGAGGGGAGGCCAGACAGTAGGAGTGTCATGTATAGTGTACAGTTCCTATAGCGTCTTGTGCTTGGGTGCGAGGAAAACACAGGAGACATAGGTTGAAATGAAATGACTTGTATTACTTCATACAAGCATGCTGAAAAGTTCACACAGTTTGCAGGAACAGCGACAGGAGACACAGCAGGCCAGAGTAACTTCAAGCACTACAATAAATCTCCAAAGCAGGTTCAGGATCTCTTCTCTGTACCGTAATTCCTCTGCAAACATGGATTCACCAAACAGCAGGTTTCCAGAGTCCAAAAGTGTTCCAAGGTTCCTCAGTAGGGAATAGCTGGAGTACAAGTCCAAGGCTTCCAGGAGTCAGGTCACAGACTGACTGAGGCTTGATTCAGGAGCACTGATTGTTCAGCTGAGGCTGCTTAAGAAGCAAGAGGGAAGAATCAGGGCGGGAACATGAAAACTGGAAACTCCATATTAACTGAGGGCAAGAGCTGCAGAAAGACAGAAAGCAAAATGGCCGACGGAAAACTGAGTTTCAAGGAACATGTTAACAGAGACAAAGAACCTTACATTACTCCCCCCTTAGGGACAACCTCCGGATGACCTCAGACCAGGCTTGTCAGGGTACCTCTGATGAAACTGGCGGAGCAGGCGAGGAGCATTTACATTATTGACTGGTTCCCATGAGTTGTCCTCCACTGGGTAGCCCTGCCATTTAATCAAATATTGCAACTGATTTCTGTACAACCTGGAATCTAGAATCCTTTCCACCATAAATTCTTCCTGACCATCGACCAGCACTGGGTCAGGGCAAGGAGAAGAACGTCCAGGAAACGTATTGGTGTTGCAGCCTTTAGTAGGGATACATGAAAGACAGGGTGGATTCTCATAGTTCTGGGTAGTTGAAGACGACAAGCAACAGCACTTATAATCTTATTGATCTTATAAGGTCCAATGTACTTATGTCCCAATTTAGACGATGGAATCTTTAATTTAAGATTTCTGGTTGACAGCCAGACCAAATCTCCTACCTTGAAAGCTGGTGCAGGTTTACGAAATTTATCTGCTGCTTTCTTGTACCTTTCCTGAGCCAATTCTAGATTTTCCTTTAGAAGATCCATATTCTTTTGTAAAGAAGTGATTCTTTCAGCCACTGCCGGCAAGGGCATATCTATGGGAAATCGAGGAAGAATGTTAGGATGATAACCTAGATACATTTGTGGTGATTTATCTGGATGATATTCTAATTTTTTCTAACTCCACAGAGGAACATCATGGACATGTGAGAATGGTCTTAGAACGCCTAAGACAAAACCATCTCTACATCAAACTTGAAAAATGTGAATTCCATAGGACCGAAATTCAATTTCTGGGGTATGTACTATCTACGCAAGGGATTAGTATGGATGGAAGCAAGACCCAAGCCATCAAGGATTGGCCAATTCCTAGAAATGTGAAGGAGGAGCAGCGTTTCATCGGGTTTGCCAACTTCTATAGACGTTTCATTAAGAATTTTTCTGAGGTAGTGTCACCTATCACCCAACTTACCCGGAAACAGTCTAGGTTCTCCTGGACCCCGCAAGCTCAGGAAGCATTTTCCTGTTTAAAGGATAAATTTACCACCGCACCTATCTTAGTACATCCCAACCCCGAGCTTGCCTTCATAATAGAGGTGGATGCTTCAGACTGTGCCGTTGGATCTATACTCTCTCAGAGAACAGGTGAGAAGAATGTCTTGCATCCCTGTGCCTTCTTTTCCCAGCAGTTGTCTTCGGCTGAGAGGAACTACGATGTGGGCAATAGAGAATTGTTGGCCATTATTGCCGCCTTCAAGGAATGGAGACACCTTCTTCAGGGAGCTACACAGCAAATAGTCGTCCTGACAGACCATCGTAACCTTGAATTTATCAGGTCGGCTAAGTGCCTGACTCCTCGCCAGGCTCGCTGGAATCTTTTCCTAAACCAATTTAATTTTGTCATTTCTTATAGACCAGGATCGCGCAATGGAAAGGCTGATGCACTCTCTAGGATTCATTCAGCAGAGACACGTCCACTTACTCCTCCTAAGACTATTCTTCCTGACTCTAGATTCCTGGGAGTGATTCATAATCAAGACCTACTTAAGGACATCAAGGAAGCATACCATGCGGATTCTTTGTTGGCTCCTGAATCTTGTCATGTATAGTGTACAGTTCCTATAGCGTCTTGTGCTTGGGTGCGAGGAAAACACAGGAGACATAGGTTGAAATGAAATGACTTGTATTACTTCATACAAGCATGCTGAAAAGTTCACACAGTTTGCAGGAACAGCGACAGGAGACACAGCAGGCCAGAGTAACTTCAAGCACTACAATAAATCTCCAAAGCAGGTTCAGGATCTCTTCTCTGTACCGTAATTCCTCTGCAAACATGGATTCACTAAACAGCAGGTTTCCAGAGTCCAAAAGTGTTCCAAGGTTCCTAAGTAGGGAATAGCTGGAGTAAAATTCCAAGGCTTCCAGGAGTCAGGTCACAGACTGACTGAGGCTTGATTCAGGAGCACTGATTGTTCAGCTGAGGCTGTTTAAGAAGCAAGAGGGAAGAATCAGGGCGGGAACATGAAAACTGGAAACTCCATATTAACTGAGGGCAAGAGCTGCAGAAAGACAGAAAGCAAAATGGCCGACGGAAAACTGAGTTTCAAGGAACATGTTAACAGAGACAAAGAACCTTACATTGAGGTTGCAGTAGTCGAGGCGTGAGATGATAAGGGCGTGCACTAGTGTTTTTGTGGTTTCATGGTTGAGGAATGAGCGGATCCGGGAAATATTTTTGAGTTTGAGGCGGCAGGAGGTGGCGAGGGCTTGGATATGTGGTTTGAAAGAGAGGGCAGAGTCGAGGATCACCTCAAGGCACCGAGCATGCGGGACTGGGGAAAGCGAGCAGCCATTGACATTGATGGATAGGTCTGGTGGAGGAGTAGAATGAGGTGGGGGAAAGATGATGAATTCTGTTTTGTCCATGTTCAGTTTGAGAAAGCGAGCAGAAAAGAAGGCTGAGATAGCAGACAGACACTGTGGGATTCTATGAGCTGTCCCAGGCCGAAGGTGTAGATGGAGAAGGTAACCCAGAAGTATAATTATATACAGGAGATGCCCAGGTTATACCAGCTGTACATATATTTATTATTATTATTATTATTACACATTTATATAGCGCCATTTATTCCATGGCGCTTTACATATGAAAAGGGAAAATATAGATAGGTACAATAAACGTGTGCTAGACAAGGGACACACAAGTACAGAAGGAGAGAGGACCCTGCCCGCGAGGGCTCACAGTCTACAGGGATGGGAGAGGATACACTAGGAAAGGGTAGAGCTGGTCGTGTGATGGTTCAGTAGACTGAGGATCATTGTAGGTTGTAGGCTTGTTGGAACAGGGGTCTTCAGGTTTTTCTTGAAGGTCTCCGTTGTTGGTGAAAGTCTGATGTTTTGCAGCAGGGAGTTCCAGAGTATGGGGGAAGCCCGGGAGAAGTCTTATATGCGGTTGTGGGAAGAAGAGATGAGGGGGGAGTCGAGAAGGAGATCTTGAGAGGATCGGAGGTTGCGTGTGGGTATGTACCGGGAGACCATGTCATAGATGTATGGAGGAGACAGGTTGTGGATGGCTTTGTATGTCCTGGTTAGGGTTTTGAACTGGAGCCTCTGGGCAATAGGAAGCCAGTGAAGGGCCTGGCATAGGGGGAGGCTGGGGAATAGCGGGGAGACAGGTGGATTAGTCGGGCAGCAGAGTGTAGGATGGACTGGAGTGGTGCCAGAGTGCTAGAGGGGAGGCCAAACAGTAGGAGGTTGCAGTAGTCGAGGCGGGAGATGATAAGGGCGTGCACTAGTGTTTTGTGGTTTCATGGTTGAGGAATGAGCGGATCCGGGAAATATTTTTGATTTTGAGGCAGCAGGAGGTGGCGAGGGCTTGGATATGTGGTTTGAAAGAGAGGGCAGAGTCGAGGATCACCCCAAGGCACCGAGCATGCGGGACTGGGGAAAGCGAGCAGCCATTGACATTGATGGATAGGTCTGGTGGAGGGGTAGAATGAGGTGGGGAAAGATGATGAATTCTGTTTTGTCCATGTTCAGTTTGAGAAAGCGAGCAGAAAAGAAGGCTGAGATAGCAGACAGACACTGCGGGATTTTTGGTCAGTAGGGAGGTGAGGTCAGGTCCAGATAGGTAGATCTGCGTGTCATCGGCGTAGAGATGATACTGCAAACCGTGGGATTCTATGAGCTGTCCCAGGCCGAAGGTGTAGATGGAGAAGAGTAGGGTCCTAGGACTGAGCCTTGAGGAACACCGACAGACAGGGTAGTTATAGTAGTTATATTCTTGTACATAGGGGCAGTATTATAGTAGTTATATCCTTGTACATAGGGCAGTATTATAGTATTTATATTCTTGTACATAGGAGCAGTATTATGGTAGTTATATTCTGTACATAGGAGCAGTATTATAGTAGTTATATTCTTGTACATAGGGGGCAGTATTATAGTAGTTATATTCTTGTACATAGGGGCAGTATTATAGTATTTATATTCTTGTACATAGGAGCAGTATTATGGTAGTTATATTCTGTACATAGGAGCAGTATTATAGTAGTTATATTCTTGTACATAGGGGGCAGTATTATAGTAGTTATATTCTTGTACATAGGGGCAGTATTATAGTAGTTATATTCTTGTACATAGGGGGCAGTATTATAGTAGTTATATTCTTGTACATAGGAGCAGTATTATAGTAGTTATATTCTTGTACATAGGGGCAGTATTATAGTAGTTATATTCTTGTACATAGGGGCAGTATTATAGTAGTTATATTCTTGTACATAGGGGCAGTATTATAGTAGTTATATTCTTGTACATAGGATCAGTGTTATAGCAGTTATATTCTTGTACATAGGAGCAGTATTATAGTAGTTATATTCTTGTACATAGGGGGCAGTATTATAGTAGTTATATTCTTGTACATAGGGGCAGTATTATAGTAGTTACATTTTGTACATATGAGCAGTATTATAGTAGTTATATTCTTGTACATAGGGGCAGTATTATAGTAGTTATATTCTTGTACATAGGAGCAGTATTATAGTAGTTATATTCTTGTACATAGGGGCAGTATTATAGTAGTTATATTCTTGTACATAGGGGCAGTATTATAGTAGTTATATTCTTGTACATAGGGGCAGTATTATAGTAGTTATATTCTTGTACATAGGAGCAGTATTATAGTAGTTATATTCTTGTACATAGGGGCAGTATTATAGTAGATATATTCCTGTACATAGGAGCAGTATTATAGTAGTTATATTCTTGTACATAGGGGCAGTATTATAGTAGTTATATTATTGTATATAGGGGCAGTATTATAGTAGTTATATTCTTGTACATAGGGGCAGTATTATAGTAGTTATATCCTTGTACATAGGAGAGGATAGACGTGTGTTTGTGAGCTCCCAGCAGTGCGGAGGCATGGCTTCTGACCCAGGTGGAGGGGAGGGAAGCTGGGCTGATGATCCAGGGAAAGCTCTCAGCCTGGAGTGTGGCTTGCAGCATGGACCTGGTGGTGATGGAAAGCTGGAAATGGTGGCTGGTGAGTCTTCTAAACCTGCTTGTTATGTTGCTGGATTGAGTGGTAAAGTTACAAGGCAAAGTATTTTTAAGCTGGAAATGCAAATCAGCAAATTGCAAGATGAAATTAACAAAGAGACTGATCCGACGATAAAACTGATGAAAAGTGAGAGCCTGGATGATTGCAGGCGAGAGCTGGGCATTCGGAAAGAAAACTTGGACAAAGATGTAAACTCTGTGCCCAGAAAGGAAACTTGGGCTATGGAGAACCAGAGCCCAGAAGATGAATAGAAAGCAAGTAATGGGTAATAAAGACATTAAATATAAAGCTGTGCACGGTGCGGAGCAAGGAAGTCTGGAAAGAAATGTATCACTGATATCAGCCGCACAATGTGAGGGGTCTGAGGCAGCAGACAATGCTCCAGCAAACGTGGGGTTAACTGCAGTGCCCTCTGTATGCAGCAATGTAGTGAGCACAGCTCCCATGAGTGATAAAGTAAGTGCCCCCTGTACTGATATTGTGTGTGAGACCCCGCTCACTGATGCTGTATGTGAGACCCCGCTCACTGGTGCTGTATGTGAGACCCCGCTCACTGGTGCCGTATGTGAGACCCCGCACAGTGCTGTATGTGAGACCCCGCTCACTGGTGTTGTATGTGAGACCTCGCACAGTGCTGTATGTGAGACCCCGCTCACTGGTGCTGTATGTGAGACCCCGCTCACTGGTGCTGTATGTGAGACCTCGCACAGTGCTGTATGTGAGACCCCGCTCACTGGTGCCGTATGTGAGACCCCGCACAGTGCTGTATGTGAGACCCCGCTCACTGGTGTTGTATGTGAGACCTCGCACAGTGCTGTATGTGAGACCCCGCTCACTGGTGCTAGCAACTGTCTGTCTGTAACAGATAATACGAACATTATAATGGACTCTGAACCCTCCATGTCAGTGAATGGAGACCACACTGAAATAATGGACTTTGAATCCTCCATGTCAGTGGATGGAGACCACATTGTGAAACAATCAGTAGTGGATCTGGGCATGTCTGCAGCTCAAACAGGTGTCAGTAATCATGGGGCTGGAGAGAGCTCCAGCACTGATCCTTCAGCAGCGGTGGAGATTTCCAGCACTGATCCTCCTGTGGCTGGGGAAAGCTCCAGCACTGATCCTCCTGTGGCTGGGGAAAGCTCCAGCACTGATCCTCCTGTGGCTGGGGAAAGCTCCAGCACTGACCCATCTGCTGACCAACATCAGTTAAGGAGACTGTTCTCCAATGTCACGAGACTAGTGAACCCTCCACCTCAGAGGAGGAACGCAGTCAGGATAAAGTACATGGGACCAGAGGAGAAAATCCCATCTAGAATCTATATTGGAAAAGTTCTTCTGAAAGAGTTTATGAAGTTTAAGGCGTCTGAGGTCTACGCTCTGATCCATGTCCCATCCAGCAGGATCTATGACATCAGCTTTAAGCTCCAGTGTGATCTGGATCTGTTCTGGAACATCTATAATGACACTAGAGAAGATGAGATCTGGGATCATCTCCAGTGTATCCAGCTGTCTAAGCCGCAGGAAATAACGGCCACTGTTCTGTTCCAGTCTGAGGTGGTGGCGCTGGCGGATCTGCAGCACTGGCTGAGCCGGCAGTGCATGGTGAGAAGTTATCCTGAGAAGATCTATGATGAGGAGCAAATATGGAATGGAGGATATTCTGTGAAAATCCAGCTTCTACAAGAGAATGGTGTAACCAGACATCTGCCGCACTCCTTCTACCTGGGCTCAGAGAGGGGGATATGCTACTACCCCGGTCAGCCACGTCTGTGCCATAGATGTGGGGGCAGGCACCTCGCCATGAACTGCTCTCGTATCACATGCTCATTGTGTGGACAGTTTCGGACATACAAAGGACAAATGCACAGGACCCGTCATCTGTAACCTGTGCTCAGGATCCGGGCATACGTTCCGGGATTGCCCTCATGCAGAACATAATAAATATAATGACCAGACTTCCCTGGAAATGATGAAAAAAGATGTCACCAGAGGTGCAGATGTTGTCCAAGAAGCCGGCACTGATGAGGTGATAAATCATAGTAACAGTGAACCTGCTCCAAGTCTGATGTAATATTAATGGATGCTGCACTACTAGGACCACCAGCCACTGAAGAAATGCCTAAAGCACCACCAGTCTCTAAAGAAAGAGTTAAACCACCATCCGCCACTAAAGTAAGATCTAAGCAATGGTCAGCTGCTAAAGTAGGCCCTAAAAAATCAGTCACTAAAGAGAGACCTAAGGTGTCCAGAAAACTTGTCACTAAACTGTCCAAGCATCAGCCCAGTACATCTATAGAGGCAGATGAACTGTCCGCAGTGTCCAGTGTGGATGAGGAGGTTTTGTGACCATAAAAAGGAAAAATGTCTTTGTGGATTCCTCAGAAAAGTCACAACAGCACAGAAAACCTCTGAGCCTCCAGAGCTGGCGATAAGTCCGGGACGTTACAGTGTACTGGGAGAAGAAGACCAAGAAGAGGCACAAATGGAGCAAAGTCCTTCATGCACCATAAAAAATGTCCCTGATGAGGTGGATCCTGACCCTCCGTGTCCACGAAGAGATGGGGCACTGCAGGTGACAGCAGTGGAAGGAGGAAGAAGACCAGAAAGTCTAGTGATCAGGATGCGCAGAGAATAAACTCTATTAATGTGAACAGTGAGACGTATCTGAAGGGCAATGCAATGTGAATACGGCCAAGAGAGACTGGAGACCGGGTCCATCATTCTGGTCCTTCAGTCTGGAGAGCAATGACGGTGTGGGGATTCTTTGTAATAACATGGATGGCAAGGTGGACGGAGTCCTGGAGATCTGTCTGATGCTGGACTCCATCCATTATAGAGAGATAAACATTTATGTTCTGTAGATCAGGAAAGACGGAGGGAACTGTGGGGATCTATTAATGTGTTCTGCTATTATTGTGTCTGTGATGTAACAATGTAATATTTATTTCCCTTATGTATTATTTGGATTTTTATGTAAATATTCTGTATATATGTTTGTGAGTTTTTCAAATAAAATCAAATAGATCATATTATAGTATATTCTTGTATATAGGGCAGTATTATAGTAGCTTATATTCTTGTACATAGGGCAGTATTATAGTAGTTATATTCTTGTACATAGGAGCAGTATTATAGTAGTTATATTCTTGTACATAGGGGCAGTATTATAAGTAGTTATATTCTTGTACATAGGGGCAATTTTTATTGTAAAAACCAAACAAATACAAATATACTGACATTCCTCCAGTAATACAAAAATAAATTCACTTGGATTGTACATTCATTACATATCCGGATTATACATATAAAATTATCTTAAAGAGTCCATACACCTGGTTGGAAAAAAAAAAAAAAAACATCATATTTCAACCCAGTGACACATCCTTCCATAACTTAACATTTCCTAATGATTTTATCTATCTGGGTCGGACATTATGTAGTTGACAGCGTCACAGATCTGAGTCGGAGTTATTCTGGTCACCGCCGGTCTCCATTTCAGACTCTACCCGAGAGCCCTCAGGTAATGGCTTCCGCTTGGGCGGAGGACAGTCCTCTACGTCCCTATCAAACTCTGCGTCAATTCTTCTAAGGTCATCCTCAAAATCACCGTCAGACTCAGACAGAACACCAAACCTATTAGATAAGTCCATTACACCTGCAGAACTCTGGACCTTCTTCCTGGCTCCTTGGCCAGTGTCATACTCCTTCTCAGGTTTACGGGAGGTCTTGTCCTTTTTCTTCCTTTTAGTCTGAGACACAGATGGTAGTACTGAAGTAATGCTTCCCTGTGACTGCTGCCCCTGAGAGACAACCTCCATACTCCCTGTGCACCCTCTGAACCCTGCTGCTCTGGTGTCACCTGAGTAGACCCCTGGTGGACCTCCGGTCTGGACAGTAATTCCCCTGACAGTAAAGCTGCCTCCTCCAGAATCTCTGCCCCTGCCACCAAATCCTCATCAGGATAGTCCTTACAGATATTGTGCCAGGCGTCAGGACAGTCCCTGTGAGGGTGACCGATCTTCCCACAGAGGTTGCACCTGATGTTCTGGCAGTCTGCAGCCACATGGCCGACCTCCCCACACAGGTTGCACTTCACCACAGTACACGTATTCGCCAGGTGACCCGCCTTGCCACATTTGAAGCACTTACGAGGCTGCCCAGGATAGAAACACACACCCCTCTCCCTCCCAATAAAGAAGGAGTTGGGTAAGTGGGCAGTGATATTATCGCACTGGCGCAGTTTCACCAAAACCCTCCACCCTCCCGTCCAGATACCATCATTGTCTCTGCTTTTGGTGAGGTCAGAGACCAGGTCACAATGCCTCCGGAGCCACACCACAATGTCCTGCGGGGGAACAGACTCATTCCAGAAGATGAGATTTACCGTAACGGTATCTGGCTTAGAGATAGGAATAAAGCTGAACTTACTCCAGCCCTCAGTGTCTCTAAACTTGGGGAAATTAGACCAGAAACCTGTCCAGGTCACTCATGAGCTTAAAGCTGACGTCATAGCCCTGCCTGTCTGGAAGATTAATCACCGCCAAGATGCTGACTGGCGCAAACCCCATCTGGCACACAAGAGCTCCCTGACCACAAACCTTCTATCTGGCAGATCCTCCTTGGCACCTCTGTGCCGGAAACGCACGACGTTTCTCCGTTTAAACGCCTGGCCGTATAATTGGCACCAGAGGTGAAGGACGGAGCACCACGACTCCAGGCATTACTGGGGGGAACCTGCGGGGTCACACTAGGCTGACTGACGGGGTGAGGGTCTGCAGCAGGGGGGGCTGCTACACCTTGTGTGCTCGGAATTAAAGGGGGGAAATCACAGACATCATCATGAACATTGTTATCATCAACATCAATGTCACTATCAGACTGCGCAGCGTCCAGCAAAGATACTGTGCTCCCCCAAACCCCCGACCCCTCAGATACAGCGCGGTTATCCCCAGCATCAGAGCCCTGCTGGGCACCATCAGGAACTACCGGCACATGTCCACTGCCCAACTGTGGTGCCTGGCATTCTGAGACTTGTAGTCCCTGTGCTGAAAAATGTCCATGCTGCTGTTTGGAATCTGCTGCAGGCGGCTGTACTGGGCATTCTGCGACTTGTTGTACCTCTACTGGAATGTGCCCTTCATGCTGCTGCTTGGAATCTGCTGCAGGCTGTTGTGCTGGGCATTCTGAAACTTGTGGTACGTCTGCTGGGGTCTGTACTACAGGCTGCTGCTGGTGCGGCATTTGCCCCTTTTGGAAGCAGAAACTTGCAGGCTGCAGCACTGTCCGCACCTGCTTCTGGGGTCCACCTGGGACAATGTCTGACCTGGAACCTGCAGAGTTCTGCTTCTGTGACTTAAACAGTTCCTGGTTCCTATAAGTCTCCGCCAGGGGCCCCATCCTCTCTAGGACGCAGTCCATGTCCCTCACCACTTTTGCCAGCAATACACCCAGTGTGTTCAGAGTCTCATCATAAAAATCATGACTCCCGGGATTAATAGCCTTTAGCTTATAGCAAGTGTCTATCTGCATCTGTAGTGGTCTTTCTGCTGCTGTAACTCACCGAACTTCTTGACCAGTCCTGGGATCTCCTCTGCGAGCTGAAGCTCAGGTGCACGTGGCGTCTCCTCCTGGGATCCTGCATTCAGCGATGTCCCCGGCTGCTTGAACCCAGACGTCTCCTTAATTTTCACCACCGCTGGTTTCATGGCTCCAGGCTCCACAGCACTTTTACTGCTGCCACCTGACTGCGACCGTGTGCGTCCTGACCGCGCCATACTGCCATGCTGCTGTAAGTTCTCCTGGATGGTTTGTCTTTCCAAAGACGTCCGTCTCTGCCTGGGAGCAGGAGAGGTGATCTGCACAGCTGGGGCTGATCTCAACTGTGCACCTGGCAGGAGCTGCTTGCTGACTGGGGAGTTACCTGACTTCACATTGTGCTGTAACCCATCGCTGACCGACACTTTTCCTTCTTGCTTCTTTGCTGGACTTGGAGAAGGTTTTCCTCCCAAAACTTTACTGACGGCTTTTTCCTCCTTCACAGAACTGCCTGCAGCTTTGGCTCGCTGCATTCACTGCTCTGACAGTGGCTCTGGGATTAACATTCCCATTAGGAGAGGCCTGGGAGGCTTGTCCCAGTGTAGGCCGGAAGCCTGGGCCTTGCCTGGGGAGCTTCCCCGCCCAGGGTGGCCCCTCCCTGGGCTTGCTCCAGACATCAGGAGAGCTACAAACACACAACCTCTCAGCTAGGAGGCAGTATTATAGTAGTTATATTCTTGTACATAGGAGCAGTATTATAGTAGTTATATTCTTGTACATAGGGGCAGTATTATAGTAGTTATATTCTTGTACATAGGAGCAGTATTATAGTAGTTATATTCTTGTACATAGGGGCAGTATTATAGTAGTTATATTCTTGTACATAGGGGCAGTATTATAGTAGTTATATTCTTGTACATAGGATCAGTGTTATAGCAGTTATATTCTTGTACATAGGAGCAGTATTATAGTAGTTATATTCTTGTACATAGGGGGCAGTATTATAGTAGTTATATTCTTGTACATAGGGGCAGTATTATAGTAGTTACATTTTGTACATATGAGCAGTATTATAGTAGTTATATTCTTGTACATAGGGGCAGTATTATAGTATTTTATATTCTTGTACATAGGAGCAGTATATAGTAGTTATATTCTTGTACATAGGGGCAGTATTATAGTAGTTATATTCTTGTACATAGGGGCAGTATTATAGTAGTTATATTCTTGTACATAGGAGCAGTATTATAGTAGTTATATTCTGTACATAGGAGCAGTATTATAGTAGTTATATTCTTGTACATAGGGGCAGTATTATAGTAGATATATTCTTGTACATAGGAGCAGTATTATAGTAGTTATATTCTTGTACATAGGAGCAGTATTATAGTAGTTATATTCTTGTACATAGGGGGCAGTATTATAGTAGTTATATTCTTGTACATAGGGGCAGTATTATAGTAGTTACATTTTGTACATATGAGCAGTATTATAGTAGTTATATTCTTGTACATAGGGCAGTATTATAGTAGTTATATTCTTGTACATAGGAGCAGTATTATAGTAGTTATATTCTTGTACATAGGGGCAGTATTATAGTAGTTATATTCTTGTACATAGGGGCAGTATTATAGTAGTTATATTCTTGTACATAGGGGCAGTATTATAGTAGTTATATTCTTGTACATAGGAGCAGTATTATAGTAGTTATATTCTGTACATAGGAGCAGTATTATAGTAGTTATATTCTTGTACATAGGGGCAGTATTATAGTAGATATATTCTTGTACATAGGAGCAGTATTATAGTAGTTATATTCTGTACATAGGAGCAGTATTATAGTAGTTATATTCTTGTACATAGGGAGCAGTATTATAGTAGTTATATTCTTGTACATAGGGGCAGTATTATAGTAGTTATATTCTTGTACATAGGAGCAGTATTATAGTAGTTATATTCTTGTACATAGGGCAGTATTATAGTAGTTATATTCTTGTATATAGGAGCAGTATTATAGTAGTTATATTCTTGTACATAGGGGCAGTATTATAGTAGTTATATTCTTGTACATAGGGGCAGTATTATAGTAGTTATATTCTTGTACATAGGGGCAGTATTATAGTAGTTATATTCTTGTACATAGGGGCAGTATTATAGTAGTTATATTCTTGTACATAGCATCAGTGTTATAGCAGTTATATTCTTGTACATAGGAGCAGTATTATAGTAGTTATATTCTTGTACATAGGGGGCAGTATTATAGTAGTTATATTCTTGTACATAGGGGCAGTATTATAGTAGTTATATTTTGTACATATGAGCAGTATTATAGTAGTTATATTCTTGTACATAGGGGCAGTATTATAGTAGTTATATTCTTGTACATAGGAGCAGTATTATAGTAGTTATATTCTTGTACATAGGGGCAGTATTATAGTAGTTATATTCTTGTACATAGGGGCAGTATTATAGTAGTTATATTCTTGTACATAGGAGCAGTATTATAGTAGTTATATTCTGTACATAGGAGCAGTATTATAGTAGTTATATTCTTGTACATAGGGGCAGTATTATAGTAGATATATTCTTGTACATAGGAGCAGTATTATAGTAGTTATATTCTTGTACATAGGGGCAGTATTATAGTAGTTATATTCTTGTACATAGGAGCAGTATTATAGTAGTTATATTCTTGTACATAGGGGCAGTATTATAGTAGTTATATTCTTGTATATAGGAGCAGTATTATAGTAGTTATATTCTTGTACATAGGGGCAGTATTATAGTAGTTATATTCTGTACATAGGAGCAGTATTATAGTAGTTATATTCTTGTACATAGGAGCAGTATTATAGTAGTTATATTCTTGTACATAGGGGCAGTATTATAGTAGTATATTCTTGTACATAGGGGCAGTATTATAGTAGTTATATTCTTGTATATAGGAGCAGTATTATAGTAGTTATATTACTGTACATAGGAGCAGTATTATAGTAGTTATATTCTTGTACATAGAGGCAGTATTATAGTAGTTATATTCTTGTACATAGGAGCAGTATTATAGTAGTTATATTCTTGTACATAGGAGCAGTATTATAGTAGTTATATTCTTATACATAGGGACAGTATTGTAGTAGTTATATTCTTGTACATAGGAGCAGTATTATAGTAGTTATATTCTTGTACATAGGAGCAGTATTATAGTAGTTATATTCTTGTACATAGGGGCAGTAATATAGTAGTTATATTCTTGTACATAGGGGCAGTATTATAGTAGTTGTATTCTTGTATATAGGAGCAGTATTATAGTAGTTATATTCTTGTATATAGGAGCAGTATTATAGTAGTTATATTCTAGTACATAGGAGCAGTATTATAGTAGTTATATTCTTGTATATAGGAGCAGTATTATAGTAGTTATATTCTAGTACATAGGAGCAGTATTATAGTAGTTATATTCTTGTACATATGAGGACAGCTAGCAGTATCTAAACCAGAGTTTATAACTCCAAGAGGTAACGGGCCTAGACGGGACAGAGAAAATAAGACAAAGAGAGTGCTCTGGGCTGGAGTTCCAGAGCGACAGAGACAGAAGAGATAAGTACCGGTGTGGAGACAAGGAGGTTAGTGGGTGCTCTCGTCCACTGGCGCATAGACCAGGGCTCATCCCACTGAATATCATGGAGTTCAAGTCCACAGTATATCAAACAAGTAATTTTTATTCAATACAAAAAGCATAAAAATTTTCTAACTAAAGGCAGTATAACCAAAAAGCCAATCAGACAAAAACAGGCTCAGATGTGAAGGACTCACACACATCCAAAATGTGTACAATACTTATTTTACACCATAATTTGAAAAATAAATCTTGCCAAATCAGACAAGGTGATTTTCTGGATTTGTTTTCTCATTTTGACTCTTATAGTTGTGGTCTACCTATGATGTCAATTACAGGCCTCTCTCATCTTTTTAAGTGGGAGAACCAGCACAATTGGTGGCGACTAAATACTTTTTTCCCCACTGTATATTACTTTACTGATCCTGGACTGATCCTGAGTTACATGCTGTATTATACTCCAGAGCTGCACTCACTATTCTGCTGGGGCAGTCACTGTGTACATATGTGTGGCCCAGCTGCGCTTGGTACACATGTTCCCAGGAGAGTGCACACGAAAAGGTAATTGCAAAAACCTGATATTCATTCACAACTCACACTTCCCAACACTACCACTAGAGGGAATCTTAGACTATTTAAGGGTGAGTTAGGTAGCAGAGCCATTCAAGTGTTCAGTCTGGTTCAAGCCAGATCAGTTCCTGTCAGAGCTCAGTTAGAGCTGAAGTGATTCCTGTCACAGACAGAAGGAGAGAGATTGAGCTGTTACTCAGAACAGACAGACTGCTAGTACCCTATGTATGTGGAAAGTGACTCTCGGAGCAAGCGTGTATTCAGTCTGACGGAACGTCCTGAGAGCTGCTCTGGACAGAGTCTTTGAAGGAAAGAAGGAAGGGGACTACAGTTTGCAGAACATCAAGTTAACTGAGAACAGTCAGTGAGCTGGAAAGGAAGGAAGCTGACAACTACACCTACTGCTACCCGTGCTTATGTTAAGGGTGAGAGCAGGGCGACAGGCGAGTGGAGAAGAAAGGAATAGTGACCTGGGTGATAATCACCGTCACGTGTTAACCGGACGCCGGGTCCGAAGCATTGCTAGTACTTCACGGCTAGTGATAGAAAACCTGAATCCTTGCTGGACTTCAAGTCACAGAAGGTAGCCCTTAAGTTTGATACGTAACTGGAGTCAGGGAGAACAAGGACTTTTAACAGTGCACTGCATAGGAGGACTTCGTTCTTGCCAACATCTGAGTACCAGAGACAGAAAAGGCTCTACCACAATGTCGACCGGGCGTAGCTGTTGCATTACGAGTTAAACTTGACTTTATGCAAGTTAGGACTCACATACATTTTAAAGGGAAAGGAGGCCTCAAACCTGCTCAGCGATTACCTGAATGTGCATTCTCCACCCTGACCAGCTTCCCGGGATATACCTGCCAACAACATCAGTAAAGGTATGGAAAGAGACTGATTCTGTGTGTGACTGCTTATTTGTCTGCACCCTGCATCATCATAGACTTCGAGGGAAAAGTCCCACTGTGTAGCCCTGGTGTGAAGGCACACACAGTACCCTGGAGGATGTGCGGAGAGGTAACAGTTTAATGCTTAATAACCATTCACTCCACCACACACTTGGACACACCCATAGGGTATGTAGCCAGTTAGTCAGTTTCCTGTCGTTGGACAGGTCAGTCCAGTCAGTTCCCACCAGTGTGCAGTCTGTGCAGGAGGAGAGGAGATCAGATTGCATTTCCTGTCAGAGCTCTGGGTGAGCTAAAGTCAGACAGACAGTTTGAAGAAAGAAGAGTTAGCAGCAGAAACTTCAGTCGCCTGTCCCAAGGACAGTGAAGTTCAGTCGACGTGCTCCTGAACTAGAAGAATACTGAGCATCTGTTAGCGAGCTCCAAGGAAGAAGCAAGAAGGGATTGACTTGCATTACCTTAGGAAGTGTGGAGTGCTTATGCTACAAGCGCGAACAGGGCGAAGGGCGCAGTGGAAGAAGTTATAGCAGAGCCTTAAGGATTGGACTATCCTGCACATTGTTCGCCGGTCACTGGGGACCGAAGTGTCACTACAGCTTCAGGCGTAGTGGTAGAAAAACCAGAGTCTTACTGGACCTTAGGTCACAGAAAGCAGCCCTTGGAGTGTCGGTACGTAACTGGGGTCAGGGAGAGTGGGAACCTTGAGTCGATGCAGGACAACAGTAGGAACTCAGCTCTCTTAAAGGAAGGCTCCGACCACTAAACTGACCGGGCAGTACAGCTAAGGAGTTAGCTGGAGAAATCGGAGTGAACTTAGCTCTATGCAGGTTGGACTCATAATATTGGAAAGTAAAGGAGGCCCCTAACCTGTTCAGCTGTTATCTCGAAGCACATCCTCCACCCGACCAGCCTCCCTGGGACCTGCCTAAACATCTGACAAGTAAAAGGTATGGAAAGACGCTGGATGGTGTGAGACTGATTTATTTATCTGCACCCGACATCATTAATACCATAGACTTTGAGGGACCAGTCCCACCTGTGGGGGACCCGTCATCTAGCTGCCACAACATCCCCTCAGAGTTCTATTCAGCAGCGCTGGTCTTAGTGACTAGAAAAACTACAGGTGGCGTCACGAACCATTATATACCAAATCCCCTGTAAATATTCCCCCCCAACATACGCCTGACCGCCAGGGCCACAGACCGAGCCACCGCTACCTGTGACAACCCCATAGACTTCCATGGGCTCGGCTCTGAGTACCCCATTGCTCTGGTAACCCACAATTGTGGTGCGGGTCACAACAAAAACTTGGCGTCACGAACAGGATGCGAAACTCGCAAAATTGCGAGCCCTGTGTGCCTGTGGAGGTGTTTTTGTGAAAAAGGACTGTTTGCTATTTTTGGCGCTAAAATCCGCCATTTTGCCGCCAAATTCGCGCCCTCAGGCGCTGGAGAAGAAGGTGGACGTGGATTCGTGGGCGTGTGCCCCCCTGTGGCGCGAAGAGAATGCCTGCCCTCTCAAAGTGCTATTACAATATGCGATCCTGCCCTACAGCAAAGGAGGTCCGCCTCCTCTTCACCTTCCCTGCGAAGAGGAGGAGACGCAAACCCCGCCTCCACGGAAGAGACCGGACGGCTCTGGTAGAAGAAGAGAGAGTGTTCTGGAACATGATGGAGGCAGGACGTGTGCAGCCGAGCAGGGAAGCGGTGGAAGGCAGGCCCCGTTCCCCAGCCAAGCTGCCACTAGAACCAGAACCATCTGTGGTCCTGCACCTGCAGCAAGCCTTGCTGGAGATTGAAGAGGAAAATGCAAGGTTAAAGAAGATGATCTTGCAACAACCTGGCATGGAGGAGATCGAGAGACGCCGGCGTAACCAGATACAGCGGCGGCTGTGGGACGCGGTGCTCTCTCCCCTCGACGACCCTCCACGATTTGAATTACCAAAACTTCTGCTGCCCAAGGCTAAGGAGCAACCGGAGGCTACCCCCAAAAGGACCGACCCTGATCCTACCGATGGAGCGGTGGAAGCGAAGGAGGTTGAGGAGGTACCGCCAGTTCCGGAACGCCCGCCCGGCCAGGAGGCCGCAGCAGATGATCGATCCCCGGTAGGGACACCGGAGGGGTCCTGTCCATCATTACCAGACGTCGACTGGGATGAGATGGCGCGCCTGGATGACGTCGCCTACGCCGCCCAGTGGGAACGTGAGTGGCAGCGTCGCGAAGAGGAACAGCGACGCCGGCAGGAGGAAGAGCGGGAAGTGCAGCGGAATCGGCAGCGGCAGTACGAGCAGCTGATTGCGGATAAGGAAAGTGTCCGCCGGGAAAAAGGTACTCTAAGGGAACCGCGGCGGCAGGGGTGTGTGACAGAGTTCCAGCTCCGGAAGGGCTGGGGCTTCATTAGAGAACCGGGCCTCTACCCAGGGGTCTTTGTCAGTCGCAGGGACGTAGAATCCCACCTGCCCATCGGCCATCCCGGGAGGGACCTAATCAATGGGGACATAGTAACCTATACACGGCACTGGGGTATGAAAGGATGGTATGCCTTAAATGTCGCAGTCGTCAGAGACCCCGTCCCCGACGCAGGTAACGTCACCATTGCCAGCGCGTCACCGTCCCGAGCTCCCGCTGCACCAGGCCGTGCCCCGGCATCGCCCCATGAACGTACGTCACAGTTGGAAGCGCCCCCTGCATATTCTACTCTGCCAGTGCCTCGTACCAAGACACAAGCTACGACTCATTCCAAATCGCAATTTGCACCGCCGGATATAGCGGCACCAACAGCGACACCTTCGGAGATACCGCTTGCGTCCTACATGATGGAGTCACCCGATGGGACCGTAGTGAGGATGAAAACAGTCGCTACTCAGACTTGGATAGCAGGTCACGACCTATTTGTCATGTGCTCTAAGGAGCATCGCATTGTTCCAGCCCCCGGGGTGGAAAATGTAATTGAAGTCTGCAAGAAAATGTGAAGACCGGTAGGACCCAGACAGGGTTTGCCGCAACTAAGAAGATGTAAAAAGTTTTTGATAAAAGAAATAATTGCTGTTTGGCACTTTATTGCTATGTATAGGGTTTACATAGTTTTATATATAATGAGTAGAATGCCCGGCTGGGTACCAGAGTGAAAATTTGAAAAAGTTGATTGCATAGTTTTACATATAGAATACCCTGGTTGGGTAAATACCGTGAGAAGTATAATGTGAGTTTCAGAAGTTACCAATATGTGTCTTTTATTATGTCATGGACTTTGAGGCTGAGGACTGTGCCAGCCCAGAACTTATCTTTGTACATAGTTGCGCTTCGGTGCATTATATTGGTTTTACATGAAACCACAGCACAATTATTACCTCTGAATATAAAACCCGTGTGGTGTGGCACTGAGCGAGGTCTGCAGCCAGAAGTCCTGCAGCCCACCCAGGACCCACGTTGAAGGTTTGGTGTGGGTCCTTCACAAGAATATTGTTGATATGATATATTTATGGAAAGTATGTTTTGTATTTTTCTATGTCTAATGTTTGAATGCAACGTTTAAGAAATTCTTACCTCCCGGATGGGAAGAGTTTAATGTTTATTGTTAATACAAAACAAAATGTCTTCTTGTATTTCACAGCCCGGGAGTGCTGTATTTTACCATGGGGGAATGTGTAGCCCTGGTGTGAAGGCACACACAGTACCCTGGAGGATGTGCGGAGAGGTAACAGTTTAATGCTTAATAACCATTCACTCCACCACACACTTGGACACACCCATAGGGTATGTAGCCAGTTAGTCAGTTTCCTGTCGTTGGACAGGTCAGTCAGTGAGTGTGCAGTCTGTGCAGGAGGAGAGGAGATCAGATTGCATTTCCTGTCAGAGCTCTGGGTGAGCTAAAGTCAGACAGACAGTTTGAAGAAAGAAGAGTTAGCAGCAGAAACTTCAGTCGCCTGTCCCAAGGACAGTGAAGTTCAGTCGACGTGCTCCTGAACTAGAAGAATACTGAGCATCTGTTAGCGAGCTCCAAGGAAGAAGCAAGAAGGGATTGACTTGCATTACCTTAGGAAGTGTGGAGTGCTTATGCTACAAGCGCGAACAGGGCGAAGGGCGCAGTGGAAGAAGTTATAGCAGTGCCTTAAGGATTGGACTATCCTGCACATTGTTCGCCGGTCACTGGGGACCGAAGTGTCACTACAGCTTCAGGCGTAGTGGTAGAAAAACCAGAGTCTTACTGGACCTTAGGTCACAGAAAGCAGCCCTTGGAGTGTCGGTACGTAACTGGGGTCAGGGAGAGTGGGAACCTTGAGTCGATGCAGGACAACAGTAGGAACTCAGCTCTCTTAAAGGAAGGCTCCGACCACTAAACTGACCAGGCAGTACAGCTAAGGAGTTAGCTGGAGAAATCGGAGTGAACTTAGCTCTATGCAGGTTGGACTCATAATATTGGAAAGTAAAGGAGGCCCCTAACCTGTTCAGCTGTTATCTCGAAGCACATCCTCCACCCGACCAGCCTCCCTGGGACCTGCCTAAACATCTGACAAGTAAAAGGTATGGAAAGACGCTGGATGGTGTGAGACTGATTTATTTATCTGCACCCGACATCATTAATACCATAGACTTTGAGGGACCAGTCCCACCTGTGGGGGACCCGTCATCTAGCTGCCACAACATCCCCTCAGAGTTCTATTCAGCAGCGCTGGTCTTAGTGACTAGAAAAACTACAGGTGGCGTCACGAACCGTTATATACCAAATCCCCTGTAAATATTCCCCCCCAACATACGCCTGACCGCCAGGGCCACAGACCGAGCCACCGCTACCTGTGACAACCCCATAGACTTCCATGGGCTCGGCTCTGAGTACCCCATTGCTCTGGTAACCCACAATTGTGGTGCGGGTCACAACAAAAACTTGGCGTCACGAACAGGATGCGAAACTTTCAAAATTGCGAGCCCTGTGTGCCTGTGGAGGTGTTTTTGTGAAAAAGGACTGTTTGCTATTTTTGGCGCTAAAATCCGCCATTTTGCCGCCAAATTCGCGCCCTCAGGCGCTGGAGAAGAAGGTGGACGTGGATTCGTGGGCGTGTGCCCCCCTGTGGCGCGAAGAGAATGCCTGCCCTCTCAAAGTGCTATTACAATATGCGATCCTGCCCTACAGCAAAGGAGGTCCGCCTCCTCTTCACCTTCCCTGCGAAGAGGAGGAGACGCAAACCCCGCCTCCACGGAAGAGACCGGACGGCTCTGGTAGAAGAAGAGAGAGTGTTCTGGAACATGATGGAGGCAGGACGTGTGCAGCCGAGCAGGGAAGCGGTGGAAGGCAGACCCCGTTCCCCAGCCAAGCTGCCACTAGAACCAGAACCATCTGTGGTCCTGCACCTGCAGCAAGCCTTGCTGGAGATTGGAGAGGAAAATGCAAGGTTAAAGAAGATGATCTTGCAACAACCTGGCATGGAGGAGATCGAGAGACGCCGGCGTAACCAGATACAGCGGCGGCTGTGGGACGCGGTGCTCTCTCCCCTCGACGACCCTCCACGATTTGAATTACCAAAACTTCTGCTGCCCAAGGCTAAGGAGCAACCGGAGGCTACCCCAAAAGGACCGACCCTGATCCTACCGATGGAGCGGTGGAAGCGAAGGAGGTTGAGGAGGTACCGCCAGTTCCGGAACGCCCGCCCGGCCAGGAGGCCGCAGCAGATGATCGATCCCCGGTAGGGACAACCGGAGGGGTCCTGTCCATCATTACCAGACGTCGACTGGGATGAGATGGCGCGCCTGGATGACGTCGCCTACGCCGCCCAGTGGGAACGTGAGTGGCAGCGTCGCGAAGAGGAACAGCGACGCCGGCAGGAGGAAGGGCGGGAAGTGCAGCGGAATCGGCAGCGGCAGTACGAGCAGCTGATTGCGGATAAGGAAAGTGTCCGCCGGGAAAAAGGTACTCTAAGGGAACCGCGGCGGCAGGGGTGTGTGACGAGTTCCAGCTCCGGAAGGGCTGGGGCTTCATTAGAGAACCGGGCCTCTACCCAGGGGTCTTTGTCAGTCGCAGGGACGTAGAATCCCACCTGCCCATCGGCCATCCCGGGAGGGACCTAATCAATGGGGACATAGTAACCTATACACGGCACTGGGGTATGAAAGGATGGTATGCCTTAAATGTCGCAGTCGTCAGAGACCCCGTCCCCGACGCAGGTAACGTCACCATTGCCAGCGCGTCACCGTCCCGAGCTCCCGCTGCACCAGGCCGTGCCCCGGCATCGCCCCATGAACGTACGTCACAGTTGGAAGCGCCCCCTGCATATTCTACTCTGCCAGTGCCTCGTACCAAGACACAAGCTACGACTCATTCCAAATCGCAATTTGCACCGCCGGATATAGCGGCACCAACAGCGACACCTTCGGAGATACCGCTTGCGTCCTACATGATGGAGTCACCCGATGGGACCGTAGTGAGGATGAAAACAGTCGCTACTCAGACTTGGATAGCAGGTCACGACCTATTTGTCATGTGCTCTAAGGAGCATCGCATTGTTCCAGCCCCCGGGGTGGAAAATGTAATTGAAGTCTGCAAGAAAATGTGAAGACCGGTAGGACCCAGACAGGGTTTGCCGCAACTAAGAAGATGTAAAAAGTTTTTGATAAAAGAAATAATTGCTGTTTGGCACTTTATTGCTATGTATAGGGTTTACATAGTTTTATATATAATGAGTAGAATGCCCGGCTGGGTACCAGAGTGAAAATTTGAAAAAGTTGATTGCATAGTTTTACATATAGAATACCCTGGTTGGGTAAATACCGTGAGAAGTATAATGTGAGTTTCAGAAGTTACCAATATGTGTCTTTTATTATGTCATGGACTTTGAGGCTGAGGACTGTGCCAGCCCAGAACTTATCTTTGTACATAGTTGCGCTTCGGTGCATTATATTGGTTTTACATGAAACCACAGCACAATTATTACCTCTGAATATAAAACCCGTGTGGTGTGGCACTGAGCGAGGTCTGCAGCCAGAAGTCCTGCAGCCCACCCAGGACCCACGTTGAAGGTTTGGTGCGGGTCCTTCACAAGAATATTGTTGATATGATATATTTATGGAAAGTATGTTTTGTATTTTTCTATGTCTAATGTTTGAATGCAACGTTTAAGAAATTCTTACCCTCCGGATGGGAAGAGTTTAATGTTTATTGTTAATACAAAACAAAATGTCTTCTTGTATTTCACAGCCCGGGAGTGCTGTATTTTACCATGGGGGAATGTGTAGCCCTGGTGTGAAGGCACACACAGTACCCTGGAGGATGTGCGGAGAGGTAACAGTTTAATGCTTAATAACCATTCACTCCACCACACACTTGGACACACCCATAGGGTATGTAGCCAGTTAGTCAGTTTCCTGTCGTTGGACAGGTCAGTCAGTGAGTGTGCAGTCTGTGCAGGAGGAGAGGAGATCAGATTGCATTTCCTGTCAGAGCTCTGGGTGAGCTAAAGTCAGACAGACAGTTTGAAGAAAGAAGAGTTAGCAGCAGAAACTTCAGTCGCCTGTCCCAAGGACAGTGAAGTTCAGTCGACGTGCTCCTGAACTAGAAGAATACTGAGCATCTGTTAGCGAGCTCCAAGGAAGAAGCAAGAAGGGATTGACTTGCATTACCTTAGGAAGTGTGGAGTGCTTATGCTACAAGCGCGAACAGGGCGAAGGGTGCAGTGGAAGAAGTTATAGCAGTGCCTTAAGGATTGGACTATCCTGCACATTGTTCGCCGGTCACTGGGGACCGAAGTGTCACTACAGCTTCAGGCGTAGTGGTAGAAAAACCAGAGTCTTACTGGACCTTAGGTCACAGAAAGCAGCCCTTGGAGTGTCGGTACGTAACTGGGGTCAGGGAGAGTGGGAACCTTGAGTCGATGCAGGACAACAGTAGGAACTCAGCTCTCTTAAAGGAAGGCTCCGACCACTAAACTGACCGGGCAGTACAGCTAAGGAGTTAGCTGGAGAAATCGGAGTGAACTTAGCTCTATGCAGGTTGGACTCATAATATTGGAAAGTAAAGGAGGCCCCTAACCTGTTCAGCTGTTATCTCGAAGCACATCCTCCACCCGACCAGCCTCCCTGGGACCTGCCTAAACATCTGACAAGTAAAAGGTATGGAAAGACGCTGGATGGTGTGAGACTGATTTATTTATCTGCACCTGACATCATTAATACCATAGACTTTGAGGGACCAGTCCCACCTGTGGGGGACCCATCATCTAGCTGCCACAACATCCCCTCAGAGTTTCTATTCAGCAGCGCTGGTCTTAGTGACTAGAAAAACTACAGGTGGCGTCACGAACCGTTATATACCAAAATCCCCTGTAAATATTCCCCCCCAACATACGCCTGACCGCCAGGGCCACAGACCGAGCCACCGCTACCTGTGACAACCCCATAGACTTCCATGGGCTCGGCTCTGAGTACCCCATTGCTCTGGTAACCCACAATTGTGGTGCGGGTCACAACACCACCTGTGGGGGACTTAACATCTAGCTGCCTAATAACATCCCCTCAGAAGATTAACCCTGCAGCGCTGGTCAAATTGATCACAAACCACAGGTGGCGTCACGAACTATTACTACAATCCCCTGTAAATATTCCCCTTTGTATGAGCGCCCAGGGCCACGGACCGAGCTGTGCTACTTGTGACATTCCCCAAAGACTTCAACGGGCTCGGTGCCGAGTACCCCATAACCCTGGTACCATGTGCGACGCATCATTTTTGGCGTCACGAACAGGATACGAAGCTTACTAAATGTGGGTCCTGTGTGCCTGGAATTGGACTGTTTTTGCAGAAAAGACTGTGTGCAGTATTTGTGATTTTTGGCGCCATTTTCCGCCATTTTGCCGCCATATTCGCGCCCTGAGGCGCTGGTGAAGAAGGTGGGCGTGCCTTCGTGGGCGTACCCCCCCCTGTGGCGCGAAAGAGATGTCCACCTACCCTAAATGTGACTGCCTTAACCGGACACGCCCATCAGCAAGGGAAGTCCGCCTCCTGATCCCAAAGGGAGTGAAGAGGAGGAAAAGGAAACCCTGCCCTGTACAAATAAACGGGACCCCCCGGATGAAGAAGGGACGGGTGATCGGAAAAAGATGGCTGCCGGTGGTGACCTGTCACGGGAGGGAATGAAGGAGCTCACCCTCCCCAGCGATGAAGTGGAGAAAATGGAGCGAAGCTGTCGGGCTGTAAAGCTGCGGCTGCAGCAGAGCCAACCGCTCCCTGCCCAGAGCGCGGCGAGAGGAGAGGAGGCTGCGGAGGCCTTGCCCGAACCGGAACGCCAGCTAGGCCCGGAACCAGACACCGTACCTGGAGCAGAGTAGGATCCCGACATCGGAGCTGCCACCACAGCGGAGGCACCCGGCTCCACGGAGGAGCCCACAGAGGAACGTCTTCTCACGCCGCCTGCACAAGATCCGTGCCTGCCACAAGCATCGCGGAGAAGGACAGGCCCTGCGGCCTGGAGAACCGGGACGAGCCGACTCCCGCACCTGGATGTGCTGAGCGCCGCCTGTCCCAGCAGCGGATGCAGCAGATGAGAGGTACTGTGCAGGGGCAGCGGCGGCTGGGGGCTAGACATGATCCGATGGTGGTGTGTGGCCCAGCTATGTCAGGCACACATAACCAGGAAAATGCACAGGAAGGTAACCGCAAAAGCTTGATATCCATTCACTTCACTCACACTTTCAGACACACCCACTAGGGGTATAAAAGGGAGTGACACGTAGCAGAGCTTATTCAAGTTTCCTGTCTGAGAAGAGCTCAGTTCAGTCTGTTTCCTGTCTTAGGACAGTGCAGTTCAGTGTCAGTCCAGCCTGGACTTGGAGGATACTGAGAGCTGTTCAGCGAGCTCTGGAGAAAGCTGACATTTCCATCAAAAAGCTACAAGTGCTTATGTAAAGAGCGAAAGCAGGGCGAAGGGCATAGTGGAGAAGACAGAGAGAAGTGCATCAGGTATTGGATTACCTGCACTAATTCACCGGACACCGGGGTCCGAAGCATTGCTAGAGCTTCATGCCTAGTGATAAGAAAACCGGAGGCTATCTGGACTACAGGTCGCAGAGAGCAGCCCTAAGCGCTGATACGTAACCAGAGTCAGGTAGAACAAGGACCTTGAGTGAGGTGCCACAACAGTAGGGACTCTGTTCTTACCAATAAGAAGGCTCTACCACAATGTCGGCCGGGCTTTGCAGCTATTGATAAAGCTGGAGATTACAGAGTTAACTTCGCTTCATGCAAGTTTGGACTCACATACATATGAAGTAAAGGAGGCCTCTAACCTGCTCAGCGGTATCCCGAATGTGCATTCTCCACCCCAACCAGCTCCCCGGACCTGCTTGAAACACCTACAAGTAAAGGTATGAAAAGAAGCACATTGTGTGTGACTGAATCTTAACTACCCCCTGCATCATCACCATAGACTTCCCCGGGGCCATCTCACCTGTGCAGATTTTCCCCCCGCTGCCCCATAAATCCCCTTTAAATCCTTTAGCAGCCTGGTCCAATTATCAGAACCCAGTGGCGTCACAAAAATACCACCTAAAATCCCTGTAATACCCCCATTGATATCGCCCGGGCCAAGGACCGAGTCCCGCCCCCGTACAACCCCCCTAGACTTCTATGGGCTCGGGGGCCATACCCCCTAGCCCTGGGGAAACCCCCCCGCCTGTGGTGCGACCCCTACCTTGGTCACAACAGGGGGCGAAGTTGCAATTGTGAGTCCTGTGTCCAATTGAACTGTTTGTGAAAAAGACTGTTTGGTGCCCCTTTGGGGGGCCCTAATAACCGGGGCCTCTTTAAAACCGAATATTTTCGCCCTCAGGGGCCGGGGAAGAAGGGGGGGGACCGAAAAAGCACCTGTTGCCGGCAAACCCCCCAACTCTGACGCGGCGGCAGTCCTGGAAAAAAGGGAATGAACCTCTGAAATCAGGCGCCACGAAAAGGCCGTTCCCCCCCTGTGCCGCGACCGAGCCTGAAGGAGGGGGGCTCAGATAACCAAGGGGCCAACAGTCGCAGCAACCGGCAGACGGAGCGGCCCCCCCGGGGCCCCGTAGCCCCCCCCTTTTCGTTGTTTGGGGGAAGGAGGAGGGCCCCTCACCTCCCGGTGGGGGCCCCCCATGCCGTAACCTCCCATACATGCCTGGGCAAAAGGCTCCCCCCCTACAGCGGCGAGCCAGACACCCGCCAGGGGTTAAAAAGGGGAAAAATTGATTTGGAATGTACTCAATACGGGGGAAACAAAAACGCGTGGGGAAAAGGACATTACTGGTGCGGCTGAGAGAGAAAAAGACTTGGCCCCTGCAGACCAGAGTCGGTACCTGCGATTCCTTTGCTACAGCCTCTTTGAGGACCGCACAGAAACATCTCCGGATGGGATTTTTCAGCTTCCAGAGACCGGGGGACAGTTTAAAAGGGGGTACGCCTGCCCCCTACAGGGGCCCGCGAGCTCTTAAACGGAACCCACAAGTCCAGATGAAGCCAAATGTTAAAGACAATCGTGCGGGGGCTGAGGCCCAGCGGAAGGCAGGGCGTAAACGGTGGTCCC
>JARQOD010008480.1:0-35379 GCA_033576555.1 Oophaga sylvatica
AAATATATTTTCTGTGTTTCCCTAGCCGTGGTGCCATAGGTTCTTGGTGGGCGGTAAGCTGCTCTTCTGGTGAACCGCAGTCGGCCAAAAACCGTAAGTGTTAAACAGCAAACATGTAACATGTACATGTTGATGTTGCAACAGAATTCCCAGGTTAACTGTTAGGCCGGCTTCACACTGGCGACAGAATCGGACGACTGCAATGCGATGAAATATCGCATTGCAGTCGGACCTATGTTAATCTATGGAGCAGCTCCCAGTATCAGATTTTTTGTGGTCCGTTTTAAACGTCCGTGTACAATCGCAGCATGCTGCGATTGTCACCGATTGTCGGTCGACAATCGCCAATGCAAGTCTATGGGAGCGATGAAAAATCGGATTACAAACGGACCACACTGTGTGACTTGCGATGAAATCGCATCGGTGTCCTTTAGAAAAGCCGGCAATTCATCCCCGGCTATACTGTAAAATCACACTAACAGCTTTAATAAAGAATAGAAAGAATAGATATACACACATAGAATACATATATATATATATATATATATATATATATATATATGTAATTGTGACATGTATATATATATATATATATATATATTTATATTTCCTAGACTTCTACATACTGTAATAGCCGCAAATTCAATTGCCGGCTTCTGTGAAATCACAGAAGCCGACATGAAATGATACATTGTTTCCACACAGTTAACCATGTAATTTCCTGTATTTTGATATTTGTTTAGAACTTACAATTACATGAGTGTATTTGTGCAAAATTTCAGACATGTAGGGGTTAATTAAAGGTGTAATTTCGTTGAAAAAAAATGCGTGGGCTCCCGCTGTATTTTCTCCACCAGACAGACAAAGCAAAGCGAGTGGGGCAGATAATAACAGCCTAGGGAGGGTACATTTTTTGTGCCCCCCCTGGCTACTAACATCTGCCCCCAGACACCCCAGAAAGGGCAAATCTATAATTAGATTCGCCCTTTCTGGCACTTTGCCCGTCTATTCCCATTGCCCTGTAGCGGTGGCGAATGGGTTAATAATCTCACCTTACTGTCACCTTAGTATTGAAAGGTGACATTAAGGCAGGTTAATAATTGAGAGCTGTCAATTAGACAACTATCAATTATTAATCCTATTGTATGAAAGAAAAATCAAACACACACAGTTTAATAAAAAATAAGTTTAATTAAATAATCACACAGTTTTTTACCATATTTTATTTTCCTGCTAAAACCATTTCCTGTAATAAAAATAAAATAAAAAAGAAAAATTATACTTACCAATCCGATGTACAGTCAGGTCCCACGCTGTAATCCATCAGAAAGGGTTAAGAGGTTACAGTTAGCAGGGAGATAATTCTGTCTACTAGCTCTAACCCCATGAATGAATAAGTTCCTCTCCCAGCGAAAGTAGAGGAATAGATTCATGAATGGAGCTTAATTGATTTATTGGCAATTTAACTTTAGTGACCTGACCTAAAGGGAAAGTGGACACAATCAATTAAGCTTCATTCATGAAACACATCCTCTCCTGTCGCCAGGAGAGGAACTTATTCATTCAGGAGCTTTGAGCTGAGCATGCAGGATTACTTGCACTGCTTGGCTCAAAGCTAGTTAACCCTTTGTGAAGGATTACAGCGTGGGACGTGACAGATCAGCGGAATAGGTAAGAATAATGTTTTTTTTATTTTTTTATCTTTATTTTAGGAGATCAATGGCTTCGCACGGATTAAGTGTAAAATAAAATATGGTCAAAAAAATGTGTTTTTTATTTAATTAAAATTAATTTTTATTAATGTGTCTGTATTTTTTTAATTTACTTCAATATGATTAATAATTGATAGTTGTCTAATTGACAGCTCTCAATTATTAACCTGCCTTAAGGTCACCTTTCCATACTAAGGTGACAGTAAGGTGAGATTATTAACCCATTCGCCACCGCTACAGGGCAATGGGAATAGACGGGCAAAGTGCCAGAAAGGGCGAATCTAATTATAGATTTGCCCTTTCTGGGGTGTCTGGGGGCAGATGTTAGTAGCCAGGGGGGCACAAAAAAAAGTACCCTCCCTAGGCTATTATTATCTGCCCCCACTCGCTTGCTTTGTCTGTCTGGTGGAGAAAATACAGCGGGAGCCCACGCATTTTTTTGTCAACGAATTTACACCTTTAATTAACCCCTACATGTCTGAAATTTAGCACAAATACACTCATGTAATTGTAAGTTCTAAACAAATATCAAAATACAGGAAATGACATGGTTAACTGTGTGGAAACAATGTATCATTTCATGTCGGCTTCTGTGATTTCACAGAAGCCGGCAATTGAATTAGCGGCTATAACAGTATGTAGAAGTCTAGGAACTATAAATATATGTATATATATATATTATGTCACAATGACATGTATATATATATATATATATATATATATAATATATATATGTGTTCTATGTGTATATATCTATTCTTTTTTTTGTGATTGAAATACTATTCTTTTGGATCCATTATATGTCAGTTTTGCAAGCCTGCGAGAAAATCTCGCAAGTCGGATGAAAATCGGATGTTACAAGGTACACACACATGCGACTAAATCGCATCTTTGAAGGAAAATCGGATGCCAGAAGGATGTGTGATGTTTGCATTTTGATCCGACAATCGACCGTCTAAAACGGACCGATTTTTTGTCGTTGTGTGTGACGCCGGCCTTACCATTACCTCCACAGAAATCCCCACTGCCCAGGACTTGTTGGCATCACACAGGCGGCTGATGGCAGCTATGACCACATCAATGGAAGCACTGCATGACCACGGGTGATGCTGGAGAGGTTTGTGGCTGGCCTCCAAAGGGGGGCAGTCATTAATTTTTTTTTTATTAGTATTGTTATTCTTTTATTGTTTTTTTTATTTTTTTGCTAAAAAAATAAATATATATATATATGACTAAAAATATATAAATTATATATTTTAAGTTTATATACGTAGCTGTGGTGTATTATTTGTTATTATTTTTTATTATAAGGTTTTAGCGTTAGTGTGACAAGGGCCTTTAAAAGAAATGTTGTTAATTTTTGAAATTTTTTTAATTTTATTTTTTACCAATGCTGGAACTCCTATGACTGCTGGTACTCCCATGACCCCATGTGTGACAAGTAGATACAGTATATGGAATAAAAATACAACATTTTAATAGTTGTCAACAATATTGTTGACATCAATAACAAACATAAGAATAAAAGACCACAATTCAGTAGATAAATAAGATTTTTATTAAAAAAATGTAACAATGTAAAAAAAAAATATAGACAACAAAAAACTTTAGAAAATAATTTTAAAACTACAGCTGCTGGTAACATGTCTTGTTGCCACCACCACGTTGCAGTGTATAAAAAAAAGGTGGTGTAACAACGTTTGGGTTCGGCGGATTTACCCCAATTGGGTTCGGCACAGGATTGTGCGGCCATGAGTACTCCGGGTAGTGCGGTCTGGCCGTGACAACAGACGTGTCATTAATAGTGTTGAGCGATACGATAATGCAAATATCGGCTATCGGCCGATATTAGCTCTATCGGCCTTTCGATAATTAGTTTCGATATTTTCGTCTTATCGAATACCGGAATCGGATTTGTCACTGTCACTGTCTGTGTCCGTCGGTCGGGTCTGTCACTGTCAGTGTCCGTCGGTCGGGTCTGTCAGGAGTCAGCGGCACTTACCTGGCAGAAGATCTCCGGCGGTCACGGCCTGGACTGCTTCATGGCCGCCATCCTCTTCTCCCCGGCGGTCACATGCAGTTTCTCGCGATAACTGCAGTGACTGCTGGGTAATCCCAGCCGTAAAGCAGTCAGTCCGATGACGTCACCGCCGGGGAAGCAGATAATCAGCTGTGCTGCGTCGCGATGACAGGCTCTGCCTGTCATTGCGATGTAGCAGAGCTGGATCGTCGTGGGACTGTCGTTACTATGGACTGCGTCGGACAGGTGGTATACTGTTGGTTTGTTTTTTTTCTTTTTTTACAGGAGATCGATGGCGTTGCAGGAATGAGAGAGTAATAAAAGAAATGAAAAGTGTGTTGTCTCTTTTATTTCATTAAAATACTTTTTTCTTGCTTTGTCTTTTTTTTATGCATTTAATAACTTTGGGATTAATAATGGATCGGTGTCTTATTGACACCTCTCCATTATTAACCGGGCTTATTGTCACCGTGCAATCAACGGTGACATTAACCCCTTATTACCCCGCTTGCCACCGCTACAGGGCAAGTGGGAAGAGCAGGGTAAAGTGCCACAATTGGCACATCTTTTGATGCGCCAAATGTGGGGCTGCTGTAGCCTGGTATTATCAGGCTGTTGAGGGCCAAAATCCATGGGCCTTGACAGTCTTTTAATACCAGGCCGCAGCAGTCTGCATTTTACTTGGCTGGTTAACAAAAATAGGGGGACCCCTACGCCGTTTTTTTTTCGAGGGGATCCCCTATTTTTGTTAACCAGTTCCCTCTGATGTCACTGATTGTGTCCCTGGCTGACCTGAAGTGAAAGTGGAAAGCAATCAATTAAGCTTTCCACTTCCTCTCCTGTCAGCCAGGAGAGGAACTCATTCATTTGGGGGTTTACTGTGAGGCTGCAGCATTAGCTGCGGTCCCTGCAGTAAACATTAACCCTTTCTGAAGGATTACACCGTGGGACCTGACTGTACATCGGATTGGTAAGAATAATTTTGCTTTATTATTTTATTTTTATTACAGGAAATGGTTTTAGCAGGAAAATAAAATATGGTCAAAAACTGTGTGATTATTTCATTAAACTTCTTTTTTATTAAAGTGTGTGTGTTTGATTTTTCTTTCATACAATAGGATTAATAATTGATAGTTGTCTAATTGACAGCTCTCAATTATTAACCTGGCTTAAAGTGACCTTTCAATTGCAAGGTCATTTTAACCCCTTATTAACCCATTCGCCACCGCTACAGGGCAATGGGAATAGACGGGCAAAGTGCCAGAAAGGGCAAATCTAATTAGAGATTTGCCCTTTCTGGGGTGTCTGGGGGCAGATGTTAGTAGCCGGGGGGGGCAAAAATAATGGTCCCTTTCTGGGCTATTATTATCTGCCCCCACTCACTGGCTTTGTCTGTCTGGTTGCGAAAATGGGCGGGAGCCCACGCATTTTTTTTCAGCAATTTTACACCTCATATATATATATATACATGTCATTAAATTTGTGACACATATATATATATTTATATTTATAGTTCATACACTTCTACATAGTATAATAGCCGCTAATTCAATTGCCAGCTTTTGTGAAAATGCAGAACCCGACATGAAATGACACTTGGTTTACATAGAGTTAACCATGTCTTTTCATGTAGTTTGATATCTGATTTGCACAAACAATTACATGAGTGTAAGTGTGCAAAATTTCACACCTGTAGGGGTTAATTAAAGGTGTAAATTCGTAGCAAAAAAGTCCGGTTTTTTTACAACGAATTTACACCTTTAATTAACCCCTACAGGTGTGAAATTTTGCACACATAGACTGATGTAATTGTTTGTGCAAATCAGATTGAAAACGACATGAAAAGACATGGTTAACCCTATGTACACCAAGTGTCATTTCATGTCGGGTGCTTCTGTCTTTTCACAGAAGCCGGCTTTACCCGGCAATTGAATCAGAGGATATTTTACTATGTAGAAGTGTATAAACTATACATATATGTATATATATATATGTCACAATGACATGTATATATATATATATATATATGTATTCTATGTGTGTATATTTAGTGTTTACAAGGAAATAAAGGTTTTTTTTAGTTGCGATATTTTGTTCCCATAGACTTACATTGGACTTCCGCAATCGGAATCGGATATCGACGATATTTAGTGCTATCGGCGATACAATTTCGATACGATATTTTTAGATATCGAGCAATATCGCTCAACACTAGTCATTAAGTTTTCCTAATGACGCTTGACTCAAGACCTCAAGCATGAGTCTCTCAGCATGAACCCGCTGTATTGGATCCAGTGTTGGGAGCTTCTCATTAGCGTAGTAAGCAAACCCTGTGAGTTGTGGCTGTTTTTTTTTCCGCCGTAAGGACTTTTTTGGCTATTTCAAGAAATTCTGGAGTAGCCGAGGTGGGAGCCTTCCTTTTTCTGCCTGAAAATGTAAGTCAGCTCCGCACAGATGAGGATGGTGGCTCAACTGCTTCGTCCTCTTGGACCAACGCCATGCTGTTTTCTTCAGTCGGAGGTGTGGAGACAGCCTCTTCTGTGTCCTGCATGAACAAAAAACGAATGTTAAATCACAAAGAAAAAGAAATTTATCTTCACACTATAACACCCAAATACAGCAAAAATGTGAAAACGGGACTTGTAAATGGATAGGCCTCAACCGTTGAGCTAGATAAATTATCAGTACATGAAGGGATAAATTCAGCCATTTCATCTACATTTCACAATTATATTTTTAATTTCAAGTCCACTTGGGCATGTACATTAAAATGTGTTTTAATACAAAAGGTACTTACATGTACGACAGGGGAGTCCTGCTGGATCACTGGGTCTGGTGCCAACAAGAAAGTCGTTTGTCTGGGTACTTCTTGGTCCCTTGTGAAAGAAAATAGCTCAAAGTACCACAATTTGGGGACATACACATCTTCAGACCCGGCTCCAGACTTGCTAGAAGTCTGTACTTTATTTAGTTCCTTCTTGTAAACTGTGCGGAGGGCCTGAATACGTTTTTTTGACCGATGACTTATCCGCTGGTTCATCGGGATAACGGTTTTTGCAAAGCTCCACCAGTTTTTCGTACGCCTCCTTCTTTTTAAGCCTGTTGCTGTAATTTTCCACAGGCAAGGCATCGAGCGGTACATCTCTATGAATTCCCGCAGAAAATCATGCTTATCAGCCATCTATAATATAAAAAGGATTATGTGAGAACGGCAGAATGGTTAAATAAAATGCTTACATAGCCTACAACATAGAACACAGCAGGGATCATAAAATGGTGGTGGTGGGCGCAACAGGAGAAAACAATGGCAGACCAAACTAAAAGTTATAGATGGACAACTACGGTAAAAACAGCAGGGATCATAAAATGGTGGTGGTGGGCGTGGCAGGAGAAAACAATGGCAGATCAAAATAAAAATCATAGATGGACAACTACGGTAAAAACAGCAGGGATAAAATGGTGGTGGTGGGCGCGCCAGGACAAAACAATGGCAGACCAAAAAAAAAAAAAAATTGATGGACGACAACGGTTAACAACAGCTGGGATCTTAAAATGGATCTGAAAAATTTAATGTGGCAAAAAAACAGTACCTACCTTACAAGACATGTTTGTGATCCAGAAAAAGTAAATCCGTGGGAAACGCAATAGCGTCACAGACTGGATCGCAGCAAAACGCAATACCGGCACAGACTGGATCGCAGCAAACGCAATAGTGGCACTGACTGGATCGCAGTAGCTGCAAAGAAGGCTAGCAGGACGCAGTATGGAATGATGCTGGAGATTCGAATGAACCGCTTCCGCTCGAGAACAATGGAAAGGAGCGCTAATACGTCGTCTTTTATGACGCGGTCGTCCAATCACAAAGCGAGAGAGCTGTGACATAAACAGTCATGAAATACAGTGACCATCAATCTGTGCTGAGGGGCGTGGAAAAGGTTGCGCTCAATCACGCCTATCCAGGTCGTGATCTTTAACAATACATGCCGTGTGACACGTCCCAATGACCTCCGAGGTCGTTATACAGATCGCTGATCGCTGATGTGTCGTTGTTTAGATCTTCCTGTTTGGAAGCTATTAGTGACCTTATAGCGATCACACCAACGATCTCGTCAGCTTGTGTCGTTGTCGTGATCGCTGGTGTGGTCGCTTAGTGTGACAGTACCTTTAATGATTACCCATAATTTTAAAACAAAAACAAGTTATCACCTATCTACAGATGGGCGTCGGGAAGCTGAGACCGGACCTGCACTGATAGCAAATGTATTGTGGTAGATTGACTCACTCAGTTGCTCGCAGAGGTAGACGCAGAGGTAGACACAGGAAAGTTTCTTTGTGTTAATCTTCCGCTGGTTCATTTAGAACATGGCATAAACCAGTGCAGGGTTGAACAGAATAAACATGGCCTTTCTGGCATAACGGGAAAACAAAAGATAATGTATAGCACAGTCCATATGCCAGTGAGGACCTACCAGCTCAGGGTTCAGCAACATTTAACCCCTTAACGACCGCCGATACGCCTTTTAACAGCAGTACTTAAGGGTACTTAAACCACAGCGCATGTGGAAAAAGTGTATAGCGCCCCCCACAGTCGGATTTTCAGTGGGGTCTCGGCTGCTGGGGGTAGCCGAGACCCCAGAGAACATAATTCGGGTTGGTTTTTAACCGACCCCGGTGTTGCGATCGCCGTTGTTAACTATATAATGGCGATCACAACAAAAAAAAACCTGATGTGCCATTTAATTTCTCTCTCCTCTGATGTGATCGGACATCATTGGAGAGAGAAATAGGGTCCCCGATCCCCCCTTTGTGGCCCCTGGGTTCTAGGGCCCTTCTGAGTCCCCCGGTGAAGCCGCCATGCTACAATGCTGAGAAAATGGCGGGCTAATGCACAGTGCGCCCGCCGCGATGTGCCGGGGGGGTTGGACGAGTTTCTCCAGGGTCTCGGCTGCCAGGGGTAGCCGAGACCCCAGAGAACATAATTAGAGTCCCCCGCAGTCCCCCCGCTTTTGCGATCGCCGTTATTTAACCATATAACGGCGATCGCAAAATAAATAAAAAAGCTGCCATCCTGCATGTAATTTCTCTCCCCTCTGAGGTGATCGCACTTTAGAGGGGAGAGAAATAGGGTTCCCGGGTCCCCCGAAAACCCCCCGGTACCTCCAGGTGTCCCCCATGTCCCCCTCTCCTCCGGCAGGTCCCGGCGTCTTCTCCCTGCCGGCAGATTCATTCATTCTCTAAAGGTACATTTTGATCACTGTGATAAACTATCACAGTGATCAAAATAAAAAAAAAACAGTACATAAACCCCCCCTTTATCACCTCCTTAGGGACATATAATAAAATATAGAAATTGTATTTATTTCATTTTTCCGTTAGGGTTAGGGTTAGGGCTAGGGTTAGGGTAATAATGAGGGTTTGGGTTACAATGAGGGTTAAGTATATAATTAGGGTTAGGGATACAATTAGGGTTGGAATTAGGGTTAGGATTAGGGTTAGGGTTGGGATTAGGGATAGGTGTGTGTTGGGGTTAGGGTTGGAGCTAGAATTGAGGGGTTTCCACTATTTAGGCACATCATAGGGTCTCCAAACACGACGTGGCGTTCAAAAAGTCAAATGGCGCTCCCTCCCTTCCGAGCCCTGCCGTGAGCCCAAACAGTGGTTTACCCCAACATATGGGGTATCAGCGTACTCAGGAAAAATTGCACAACAACTTTTTTGGTCCAATTTCTCCTGTTACCCTTAGGAAAATAAAAAATAGCTGGCTAAAAAATCATTTTTGAGGAAAAAATGATTTTTTATCTTCACGGCTCTACGTTATAAACTTCTGTGAAGCACTTGGAGGTTCAAAGTGCTCACCATACATATAGATAAGTTCCTTAAGGGTCTAGTTTCCAAAATGGGGTCACTTGTTGGGGGTTTTCACTGTTTAGGCACATCAGGGGCTCTCCAAACGCGACATGACATCCAGCCAATTCTGCGTTGAAAAAGTCAAACGGCGCTCCTTCCCTTGCGACCTCTGCCGTGCGCCCAAAAAGTGGTTTACCCACACATATGGGGTATCGGTGTATTCAGGAGAAATTGCACAACAAATTTTGTGGTTGTGTCAGTCCTCGGCATAGGCCGGTCTCGTCGCTTTCCTTCATAACATTTATGTACCTTAAAGAGTTTATTTGAAAAGCTACTTTTTTCGTTGGCTGGTTGCGCACATTGGACACAATACACTGCATATAAATTGGATATAGCAATACTGTGATTGTGGCTCTGTATTTCATTACAAATATTTCTTGGTAAACTATGTTTCATTATCTACTTCAGAGCCATAACTTTGCCAGACTCAAATGGTAAGAGTTTAATACAAAACAGTGACGGCTGAATGCTTGTAGATGCAAAGGAATTAATAAATTTTGTAAGCGATAACTTGTATGAGTGACACTGCATGTTCCTTCTTTACTGGATTATAAAACATTAAAAAAAAAAGGAATGTTATTATTTATAACTTACTTTGTTCAAAGCCTCTGTAATCATCTATGGTGTCTCTCCAATATTTACTACACAGCAGAATGGAGCAATTGTGGAATATTGAGCATTGTTACAGTTTTAGAAATGCAAGAATGTTCAGATGTTCAGAAACCTATGTTATTTACGCAAAACATAGTAGCACCTACTTTTAACATTACTTAACATAACTTAGCTATAAATATTGCTAAAAAAGTTTGTCATGATTATAGATAGTAGTCTATGGCTTAATCTTGCGTTTTTCAAGAATATAGATACGATTGCTGTTAATAGTGTACTGTGAATATACAAATGGCACTTTTGAATGCATATTCAACTATACAGAATGCATTCAGACAATTGCCTGGCTGCATTTCAGGTTAAAAATTGAACGTTTCCATATGTTTGCGACTTGTGATTGTTACACTTTACGGTTTACTTTACCTCTGTCTGTGGTGGTTTTATCTAAATCGTGGAGGCTTTAACATGATAAGGGTTTATGTCCCCTCCTCTGAGGACTTCTTGAGAACTCAGTTTCATCTGACCTTCACAGCTGGCCAGTGGCCACTTGAAGGGCTGGGTGAAAATTTTCAGCTGTAGATATAGCAGTGTTAATTGTTCAGCTCCGTATGTATTAACTGAGAAAAACTGGTAGCCAGAGGCCCAGTCTGGCTACGACCCAATTCTGCTAAGCACGAAAATGAACTGTATAAGTACAGTACAGCTGGATATTCCAGATGACATATTCACATCTATATTTGCACATGTCTAAAGGGAGTGGCCGAAGTCCAACGCTCTTCAACATTTACATCAACGAGCTGGCTACCACTATAGAATCTTCCACAGCACCAGATCCTGGCCCGGCGTTATGGGCAGACAGACCAGGCAGCTGACTAGGGCCTCCAGCCACAGCAGCGGGCCCTGGCTGATGCCTGGTTTAAAAAAAAAATCATATATCACAAGGCAGTGATTCTCTTAGCAGAAGAGACCAATGTAAGTGCATGTTAGCTGTTGTGCAATGCCAGAGCCGGCGTCAGCACCCGGCGCACCCGGGCAAAGGCCGGGGCCCTGGCGAGACGGGGGGGGCCCACTTGGCACCTGAGCAAGGGTTTATTTTTTGTTTTTTTTTATCCGGAGTCGGTCTAAATGCATACAAAACCGCATGAAGCGCAAAAACGCTGGAAAATATGCCTTAAAAAATGCACAGATTTTTACCTGCATTTTCGTGTCTCTGCACACGTTGCGGATTATGCTGCGGATTAGCTGCAGATTTGGCCCTGCGGATACGCAGAAGATTCTCCTGCGTTGTACAGTACCATTATAGTCCATGTAAAATAAAAAAACGCTGTGCACATGCGGAAAAATACGCAGAATAAACGCTGCGGGTTCATTTCCGGAGCATGTCAATTCTTTGTGCAGATCTGCAGCGTTTCTGCACCCATTGACTTGCGTTGAGTCGGGCGCTATCACTCATGTAAGAAGTGAAATCTGGCATTGTACAACTATATTTCTCAGCTGTATTTGTGCATCCTGAATCGTGGTATGTGTTAAAGGGGGGCCCACTGAGACTCTTTCGCCCGGGGCCCGCAAAAACCTGGAGCCGGGCCTGTGCAATGCGAACCTTTCACGGCGCTGCACAGATTGTGTTAGGGGGCCAAAGGGACGGGACTCACATCGAACATATAGATATAGCAGCTGGGATAAAGGTTAATAATTGTTACCACATGGCATTATTCATTGAGTCATCATAGAGCTTCTCTTCTGTCAATAACTCAGCATTATAATTTTAGCTCTTTATTGCATTGCCTGTGCATGGTTTCCACCAGTAAGGGGAACAGTATCGAGAAATTGGATTAGTCACAAAAATTGTTTTGCACGGGGCCCTCAGTTACACTCTTGGCAACAGATAGGAAAAAGTAAGCATAATATAGACCATTTTTTTTTTTGGTATTGCCTGTTTATGGTTTCCACCGGTAGGGGGAACAACATTGAGTTTCTCACTGCCATGCATTGTTTTCTACGAAGCCATCAGTTACACCTCTTGCTAACAGATACGCAAATATTTTCTTGACTATAAAAGTACCTTATTTTTTGGGGCATATTGGTACACTGTTCTCTATATCACATGTATCTGGGACTAGACTCATTATTTGTTCTGTACCCAACTGTAGTTAATAATCGATAGGCAACAGATTCTATAAATATTTGGAACTTGCTGAAGATAAATTTATAGACGGCGAATGTTATTCACTAAGCCACGGTCCTTATTCTAGGATCATGACATTGGAACATAATGGCAATAAATCTATTATGTATAGAGTACTGCAGGTGTTTTATTACAACTTGCGATTGATGTGGTCACAAAACTGTAGTCTGACTCTTCCACATGCAGCAATGTGGTGAAAATGTAAGGGACAATCCTACGTCCCTTTTTGTAAACGTGCATACTTTTCATATAAATTGATATTTTTCTTTTTCTTCATATGTCACTCGAATTTTTTGTTTTTTGGGAAAAAAACAGTATCTGAGGAAATTGATTGATTAATGTAATCCGGGTTTCACTTTTCACTTGGAGAGGAGGTGTTCATACACCTTCTGTTATGTTATAATGTCGTCGCTGGTCATCCCGTGGCTGGAGGCAGAAGCCGTCAGGTGTGTCTGTGTCAAATCTTATGGAGCGCCTGCGGGAGCTCGCGCGCTCCAGGAGAGTGGGATGGCTATAAGGCCAGCTGTCTTCCCTCATGGCCGCTTACGGATACCCTGGACACTGAGAGAAAGGGCAGGAGGACAAGGCCCCCAGAGAGGCAGTCACCGGAGCGGTCATCGCGCGGCTGGCGCATGTTCCGGAGCCCCTACACGGACCCTGCGGAGGCTGGAGGAAGTGGTGCACCTCCCCCCCGGCACACCTCCACCAGTAAACTGCCTAGCCGAGCGGCAGGCGCAGGTCTGCCGAGCGGACCTGGATCGAGTGCCGCAATGGAAGTGCAGGCCACACAGGATGTGCGGCCTCCTCGTAGAGCGCAGTCGGCACCAGGGGTTAGCGGCGCTGTGGGGGGTGGCGTGGAACCCCATAGTGAGCCGGGAGAAGCATCGTAGCGGAGGTACGGGGTACAGGACAGAGCAGGCAGAGAGCCAGACACGGGGGCTGTGCGTGCGGCAGGCGCCCTGGAGGAGGACGTCGGTAGCGGGCCTGCAACGAGGAGGAAAAAGAGGAGGTGTTCAGCAGGCAGGCTGCATCAATTGGACCCCTGCTGCCTGGCCCTGACAGCAGGCGAACCAGGAAGACAGTGTTGGGCAGCGTGGTCGCAATGGCGGATGGGGCACAAGGATGGCCATCACTACAGTTCACGGGATCGCAGGGGCGTTCCAGGGCCATACGGAGGTCGGCAGTTTGTCGCGCTGCACACGCTCCGGTCCCCACTGGTGATGAGGAGGCCAGGGGCGCAGCCCAGGGGCGCGTGCCTGGGGCAGGGAGGCAGCGCAGAATGTTATGATACAGACAGCGACATGGACTTGGCTGTACAGCAACAGGATGCGTGACGTTCGTTTGCCGTGGATACAGCACCTGTGCAGCTTGTTGAGTATGAGTCTTTGTAATGTTTGTTGCCCGCAGGGGCTGGTTGAGGTGTAATCGGTGGGGATAGTGCGTTAGGGTTAGAGGAGCTGGGTCCGAGGGGTGGCGTCGGTATGGTAGGCCCAGATATTAGGGAGGTGCTGTTAACTATGTGTCCCATTTTAAAAAGAATGGAAGGGGGCACAGCGACTGGGGCAGGGGTGTCACCCGTCGGGCTATGGGTCGCGGCATTGGGTTCGGTGAATCTGATTGTGTGTGACCCCTGTAGGGCCGTGGAGGGGGAACAGGTACCCAGCTCTGGTGTATCCGTGTCACTGCAAACGTAGAAGGATAAAGGGGATGCTTTAAAACTGGATGATAGGGCAGAGGGTCAAGTTAACGTTTGCTTTGAGGGCCCCTTGTGGTGCATTTTTAAAAACAATTGAAGGAGAAAAGTGTGGTGCTGAATAAGTGGAACATTTCCACTTTACCCCCTTGGAGAAGATTAATTTGGATACGGCAAAGAGGGATGATAGGAAAAAGGAGGATAAGCGAAGCTGGCACTGGCGCCTTATCCATCAAACTTTCCCGAACTCGATGCAAGCAGTCCCTATCTTACCGAGTGTTATAGTTCAGAAGTCCATGGAAAATAATTCATGATTCTTTTGTTATGTGTACGCGATTGGGGAAGCTCACCTGGTTGCGCTATGATTAACAATTCAGGCAGCGTAAGGCGGTCAGGCCTCACATTAGGTGGTATCAAAAGGATATAGGCCTGTGGCTTAAAGTAACGGCGCCTGCAAGGTATGGGCAGTCCTTTCACGGGAGCGGAGGGAGCATTTACCAGCAGGCGGGACAAGGAGGAGGTAGTCAGGGGGGGCAAGGAGCAAATGAAAAATGTTGAACATGCTGGCAGTTTAATGAGGGCCAGTGGAAATATAGCAATACGTGCAAATGTAATCATGTGTGCAGTCGTGTGCAGGTACAGTTTTATTTATTGGAATTTTAAATGACTTTTGATATTTATTGTTTTTATCCTGCTGTTGTTCATTTTTTGGGTTGTGAATCAATACCTAAGGTGTGGGGGTGGGACAGAAATTACATGAACAACTCAGGTAGCTAGCAACTTTTTGCTTGTATTTCTATGCAGGATGTTTTTCTGATCTAACAATGGGCTCTACATCTCGCGGAAGACAGTGATGAAATGATCCAAATATTTTTGGCTACACCTGTGTAAAATTTACTGTGAAGACTCAGAGGTGCAACATTACTGACTTTGTTAAGAGGGTGTATTGTGCGTACTTCAGAGTTAAACTTGGAGAACAAGACAAGCATTGTTCTCCTCACAAAAGTGTGCAAAACCTGTATTGAGAGCTTGACATCATGGTCTCAAGGAAAGAATGCTAAACTTCAGTTTGGAGTTCCTATGGTTTGGAGAGAACCAAGCAATCATTTCCAAGACTGCAATTTCTGCCTTGTCGATGTAAAAGGTTAGAATAAGAAAAAAAAGCAATATTTGCAATATCCGAGTATCCCTTCAGCTATTCCACCAGTTGCCCATAGTGAAGACAAAGACCTGTTCCAAAATGAACTGCGCTTCCAGAAAACGTTTACACAGATCTATCCTCCTCACATTGTTATACTAATGAAGAAGACAGTACAGATATTTTTCTGCCATGTCATGAAGATAGTGACAAAGCTATTATGTTCTGCTTTGAATGATCTGGTTACAGATCTTTATGTACCAAAACAGTCTGCTGAACTATTGGCTTCAAGACGACTACAAGACAATCGAATGTTCAAACCCAGTACAAGTGTCTCATTTAATTGTAACAGGGAAGCAGAACTGCGTAAGTACTTCCATTCAGATGGCCAGCTTGTCTATTGTACTGATGTTGAAGGGCTACTTCTCTTTATTGGACTTCCAGCATATGATTCAAGGGATTGGAGGCTTTTTATGGATAGTTCCAAAAGAAGTTTAAAATGTGTTCTGTTACATAATGGAAATAAGTATGGCTCTGTAACAATAGGTCATTCTGTACAATGTAAAGAAGAATATAAAAACATGCAGATTGTTCTACAGAGGTTGCAATATAATGTTCATGGGTGGTTAATTTGTGTGACTTTGACAATGGTTAACTTTCTTTAGGGTCTGCAAGGAGGGTACAAAAAACACCCTTGTTTTCTGTGCTACTTGGACAGTTGAGCTACAGCAGAGCATTGCTTTAAAAATGAATGGCATCAGTGACAGAGTTTGAAATCTGGCGATAACAATGTGATCCATGATCCTCTAGTGGATAGGAATAACATTCTTTCCTCCCTTGCACATAAAACTTGGATTGATGAAGCAGTTCGTCAAACCTCTCAATCACTGTGGAGAATGCTTTAATTATATATGTTCAACTTTTCATGGTCTTACTGAAGAGAAGAAAAAGGCTGGATTTTTGGATGGACCTCAACTAAGAACACTTCGGAGACACCCAAATTTTATCACATCAATGAATGAGACAGAATAAAGAGCTTGGAAAGCAGTTTGAAATGTGGTGCAGGATTTTCTAGGGAATAAGAAAGCAGACAACCATGAAGACATTGTGGAAGAGCTACAAATGAGTCAGCAAAATATTGGATGTAGAAGCAGTATCAACATTCACAATTTACACAGCCATTTTTACTTTTTTCAAGAGCACGTTGGGGATGTGAGCGAGGAGCAAGGGGAGCGTTTACATCACGACATTACAACAATGGAAGAACGGTATGAAGGCCACTGGGACTCACACAAGATGGCTGACTATTGCAGGAGCTTGATGAGAGACAACACAGAAGCTGTATATCACAGATGAGCCAATATAAAGAAAATTCAAATAACTGACATTTGCCATTCATCTGTGTGCCATATATATGTGTTTTTTTATTTTGTATTTGAATTCTGTAAGTATATTTCATTTGCTGTACATAGACTTTGGAATCTTTGTTATTCCTTCATTAAAAATATACAAAATGTAGTACCGCAAATACAGTGTTTTTATCATAAAACATTCCATAGTAGTAATTTTCCTCAAAAATGGAAAATATCTATAAATCCTGATGTGATAGCCAAACACAGAGTTAATATTCGGAATCGGCAGCCAAAATTGACTAAAAATATGGTTTAAAACCTTCTGCCTGGAAAATTGCATTCAACTTTGATTATTTTCAGGCTAGGCCTAGCAGTCACCACTCACCAGCCAAACCACATTACAGCTGCAGCAGGCCGTGTTTGCCCATCGTGCCCAATGGCCCCCACTATTCAGGCTCCTGTTCCTTTTTGGCAATGATACAGCAGCCATGTTTGATCCTTGAACCTAGTATGGCCCATCGGCCAGTAACCCTTACACTATATAAACGCAACGTGCCAACAGTTTTAACACACAATTCTTTAGTTAAGAGGGTGCCTGAAAAGTTTGAGGCCCACCCATGAAATCTTTTTTGCATGTTCTTGTTTTGCAATGCAATATCTTATTTACTTAGTTGAATGGTGTCATGATGACCAATCTTTATTTATTTACATTATTTTGGTTTCCGTGACAGCATTTTACAGTTTGATGGCAAGGCTGAAATATGGGAATGGAGAAATTGGCAAAGCGAGCAATCATTCAATACCTTCAGAAAAAAGGACTGACACCATTGGAAGTTCACAAGGACATGCTGGAGACATTAGGGGACAATGCTCCTTCTTATAAAATGGTGAATAAGTGGGTTACAGATTTCAAATGGGGATAGACATCAATTGAAGATGCTGCTCACAGTGGTCGTCCCTCAACCGCATGCACAGAAGAAAATTTTCAAAAAAGTGCAAGACATTGTAATGGCAGATCGACGTGTCAAACTGCGGCACATTGCACAATGTGTGGGCATATTAGTGGAGAGGGTTGGCCATATTCTAACACAGCTGGTGAACATGCATAAACTTTCGACCCGATGGGTGCCCAGACTTTTGACATTACAGAGCAAACGTCTCAGAGAACTTCACTCTGCGGAAAATAGGGAACTGTTTGAAGCTGATATTCAACTTTTTAGGCAGAGATTTGTTACAATGGATAAAACTTGGGTACACCACTTTTGTCCGTAGTCAAAAGAAGCCTCCAAATACTGGAAACATCCCACCTCCCCACGGCCCAAAAAGGGAAAGGTGGTTCCATCCGCTGGCAAGGTGATAGCATCAGTGTTGTGGGATTCCAAGGGTGTCATTCTTCTGGAGTTCCTCTAAAAAGGTCAAACCATCAATGGGGAATATTATGCAGCTCAGATTCATCTTCTGAGGTCATTAATTAAGGAAAAACGTCGAGGGATGCTGCGGAAAGGGGTGTTGTTTCACCAGGACAATGCGCCAGTTCACACATCAGCTGTTGCAATGGCTGCAATTCACTTCTGTGGCTTCTAACTGCTTCACCACCCACCCTATTCCCCTGATTTGGCTCCCTCAGACTATCACCTATTTCCACAGATGAAAAAGCACCTTTGTGGAAGTTGTTTTCCTTCTGATGAAGCCATCCTGGATGCCGTAAAGGAGTTTTTGAAGGAGCAAGACGGAACGTTCTACCACAGTGGACTAATGAAACTCCAAGAGCGATAGCATACCTGTGTGACCCTCAAGGGAGACTATGTCGAGAACTGACTGTAAAAATTTGGACCCACGGTCAATAATTCTGGGACGGCACTCGAAATTTGCAGTCGCCCCTCGTATATACAAAAGTGTGGTCAGGGTTTCAAGAACATTTCTGGTACAGTTTAAAAAGTCAACATTTTATTCTTAACACACAGACCTAGTAAAGCAGTCAGGCCATAGCTAAGTCTTAACCAGCATGGATCAGTTACCAAAATTGGTAGTAGCTGTCCCTGTGAATGATTTCAGTGCCAAGACTCCACAGCTGTGGAGCAGGGAGAGGGAACTATTGTGAGTGCTGGGGCCATAAGCAAGCATGGGGGCCCAGTCATGTGCGCCAGAACTGGCACAGGGCCCTCATAGTACGCCCTTGTGTCTGACGGCCCATCGCACCGTCAGAGCCACTTTATGGTACTATGAGGGACCCTGTGCCAGTGCCGTCGCCCGAGAGTGGGAGCCCCCACCTACTCAGGGTGCCGGCACTAGCCCGGGGGCGCCAGGAGGTGACCCCGGCCCTGTGGGGGGGGGGGGCAGGGCAGATAGAAAGGTGGCAAAAAGTTACATAGGTTGAGGTGTATGCTGGACGTTCTGCTGCTGAAAATGGAGGAATTTTGAGAATTCAGATGAAGACGACGACAAAACAAGCCATTTTGCTGACAACCTATGTGTCCTGCGGGGAAGGTGGGACAAAATCATTTGATACCCATGCATGGTTCATTTTAATAAAGGTTAGATCATCTACGTTTTTTTACTCCACCTAATTACTTGCCCCCTTTGTCACAGTCAGGCAGCTTACTATTCAGATGTCATGCTCCACTAAAGCTACTTGTACACTGTCAGGGCCAGGCAGCTGGACTACTCCAATAAATTAATTGCCCCCGTTTGTCACAGTCAAGCAGCTTACTATTCAGATATGATGCTGCACTAAAGCTATTTGTACACTGTCAGGGCCAGGCAGCTGGACTACTCCAACAAATTAATTGCACCCTTTGTCACAGTCAGGCAGCTTACTATTCAGATGTGATGCTCCAGTAAAGCTATTTGTACACTGTCAGGGCCAGGCAGCTGGACTACTCCAACAAATTAATTGCCCCCGTTTGTCACAGTCAGGCAGCTTACTACTCAGTTGTGATGCTCCAATAAAGCTATTTGTACACTGTCAGGGCCAGGCAGCTGGACTACTCCAGCAAATTAATTGCCCCCTTTGTCACAGTCAGGCAGCTTACTATTCAGATGTGATGCTCCACTAAAGCTATTTGTACACTGTCAGGGCCAGGCAGCTGGACTATTCCAATAAATTAATTGCCCCCGTTTGTCACAGTCAAGCAGCTTACTATTCAGATGTGATGCTCCAATAAAGCTATTTGTACACTGTCAGGGCCAGGCAGCTGGACTACTCCAACAAATTAATTGCCCCCTTTATCACAGTCTGGCAGCTTACTATTCAAATGTGATGCTCCAATAAAGCTATTTGTACACTGTCAGGGCCAGGCAGCTGGACTATTCCAATAAATTAATTGCCCCCGTTTGTCACAGTCAAGCAGCTTACTATTCAGATGTGATGCTCCAATAAAGCTATTTGTACACTGTCAGGGCCAGGCAGCTGGACTACTCCAGCAAATTAATTGCCCCCTTTATCACAGTCTGGCAGCTTACTATTCAAATGTGATGCTCCAATAAAGCTATTTGTACACTGTCAGGGCCAGGCAGCTGGACTACTCCAACAAATTAATTGCACCCTTTGTCAGTCAGGCAGCTTACTATTCAGATGTGATGCTCCAATAAAGCTATTTTTACACTGTCAGGGCCAGGCAGCTGGACTACTCCAACAAATTAATTGCCCCCTTTGTCACAGTCAGGCAGCTTACTATTCAGATGTGATGCTCCAATAAAGCTATTTGTACACTGTCAGGGCCAGGCAGCTGGACTACTCCAACAAATTAATTGCCCCCTTTGTCACAGTCAGGCAGCTTACTATTCAGATGTGATGCTCCAATAAAGCTATTTGTACACTGTCAGGGCCAGGCAGCTGGACTACTCCAGCAAATTAATTGCCCCCTTTGTCACAGTCAGGCAGCTTACTATTCAGATGTGATGCTCCACTAAAGCTATTTGTACACTGTCAGGGCCAGGCAGCTGGACTATTCCAATAAATTAATTGCCCCTGTTTGTCACAGTCAAGCAGCTTACTATTCAGATGTGATGCTCCAATAAAGCTATTTGTACACTGTCAGGGCCAGGCAGCTGGACTACTCCAACAAATTAATTGCCCCCTTTATCACAGTCTGGCAGCTTACTATTCAAATGTGATGCTCCAATAAAGCTATTTGTACACTGTCAGAGCCAGGCAGCTGGACTACTCCAACAAATTAATTGCCACCTTTGTCACAGTCAGGCAGCTTACTATTCAGATGTGATGCTCCACTAAAGCTATTTGTACACTGTCAGGGCCAGGCAGCTGGACTACTCCAACAAATTAATTGCACCCTTTGTCAGTCAGGCAGCTTACTATTCAGATGTGATGCTCCAATAAAGCTATTTTTACACTGTCAGGGCCAGGCAGCTGGACTACTCCAACAAATTAATTGCCCCCTTTGTCACAGTCAGGCAGATTACTATTCAGATGTGATGCTCCACTATAGCTATTTGTACACTGTCAGGGCCAGGCAGCTGGACTACTCCAACAAATTAATTGCCCCCTTTGTCACAGTCAGGCAGCTTACTAAACAACATGATGAAGGGGACGTTCGTCCTGGGCCGGTCGGCACTGTTGGGTTTCCTGTTGAAGTACATGGGCAGACCACCATAAGCTCCTTTTACAGGTGGACCAAGACACAAATATACTACATAGGTGGAAGGCTTAGTGACAACCCATCAGAGCCAGATGATTGTGATTGTTGGGTGGTAGCTCGTTAAATAGATGCGGAGCTGAACTATTAACACAGCAATATCTCCAGGTACAACTGTAGTTATACAGTTCACTTTGCTGCTTTGCAGGATTTGCTGTTAGCCAGACTGGGCCCCTGGCTACCAAGTTTTCTCGTAAAATAGATAGGAATCTGAACAATGAACACATTTATATCTCCAGATGGACTGTAGTTGTCCAGTTCACTTTCCTGCTTTGCTGAATTGTCTGGTAGCCAGACTGGGCCCCTGGCTACCAAGTTTTCTCGGATAATAGATACGTATCTGAACAATGAACACATTTATATCTCCAGATGGACTGTAGTTATACAGTTCATTTTCCTGCTTTGAAGAAATTGCTGTTAGCCAGACTGGGCCTCTGTTAAACATTTTCTCTTCGTTAATAGATACGGAGAAGAACAATTCCCCAACAATGTATACAGCTGAATTCTACTGATACACTAAACTTTCCTGCTTTTCAATTAGGGTGTTAGTTAGGCTTAGCCAAAGTGGGCCTCTGAGTATGGGTGTTCCTGCGGAAATAGATACGGAGCTGACCAATTGACACAACAATATGTACAGCTGGACTGTACTTGTAGAGTTCACTTTCATGCTTTGCAGAATTGGTTGGTAGCCAGACTGGGCCCCTGGCTACCAAATTTTCTCGAAAATAGATACGTATCTGAACAATGAACACATTTATATCTCCAGATGGACTGTAGTTATACAGTTCATTTTCCTGCTTTGAAGAAATTGCTGTTAGCCAGACTGGGCCTCTGGCTAACATATTTTCTTTAAAATAGATACGGAGCTGAAAAATGGACACATTTATATCTCCAGATGGACTGCAGTTATACAGTTCATTTTCCTGCTTTGAAGAAATTGCTGTTAGCCAGACTGGGCCTCTGGCAAACATTTTCTCTTAGTTAATAGATACGGAGAAGAACAATTCCCCCAACAATGTATTCAGCTGAATTCTACTGATACACTAAACTTTCCTGCTTTTCAATTAGGGTGTTAGCCAAAGTGGGCCTCTGAGTATGGGTGTTACTGCTGAAATCTAGACGGATATTTTTAATATTTTGAGCATACTACATATACCTTTTATCTGTAGATCCAATACACGTGTTTTGTGCCGACTCTTTGTTGGAGTTATCCAATTAATCCATTTGCAGCATCTTAACATCCATTTCACAGCTAAACAGATGGCATTTTGGCTACCTCACTATGTGGGTTGCCCCACCACCCCTCCTCCACCAACAAAATTGTTCTTTTCTTGTGTCATGCATACTGATGATGACCCTTTTAGCGTGACTCTGCCTATAGGCTCCTGCAAGTGGATCGCTCAGCAGGGCACTGGGGTACTCTGTACCCTGCCGGTGTGTTAAAGGGATGTGTCACGCCAGCAGTGACCCTGTCCGTGTCCCTGCTGTTCAATGAAAAGGGGAATAATTAACAGGGGAGGATTTGATTTTCTATTACACTGTTGGTTACGTCACCTGTGCTTTATGGTGAAAGCTAAACGGCGCTCCAGTGCATATCCTCTGAAACTGGTGGTGATGCAGCAGAGTTTGACTAGCTCGCCACAGGCACAGCTTCTTGCCTCAGGGCTGAAGTATATTTTGGTGGATGAATGGTGCTGTTAAATGTAGCAGTGTGTACAAGGTGCCGCAGGAAAAAATTTAGATCACAGATTCGGGGCCAGTTTACAAGGCTTTACTCCGAGTTGAGCTGTGCACATATGCCCCCTTGGTACAGTATCCTCCAGGTGACTGGCTCTGCAAACTCACAGGTACATTGTAAAGACAGCTTTACAGGACTACTTTAAATATGTTCCTTTCTGTGTCATCTCACGCAGGGGTGGGATTCAAATTTTTAACAACAGGTTCTGTGTTTGTGTGTAGGAAAACCACACCCATTTTTAAAACCACACCCATTTTTAAAACCACACCCATTTACACATACCTTTTCCTCAAACATATACAAACCCCTAGGAGCACACACAGACCCCACAACTGTGCATAACCCTTAGGAGCACACACAGACCCCACAGCTGTGCATAACCCCCTAGGAGCACACACAGACCCCATAACTGTGCATAACCCCCTAGGAGCACACACAGACCCCACAGCAGTGCATAACCCCCTAGGAGCACACACAGACCCCACAACTGTGCATAACCCCCTAGGAGCACACACAGACCCCACAGCTGTGCATAACCCCCTAAGAGCACACACAGACCACACAACTGTGCATAACCCCCTAGGAGCACACACAGACCCCAAAGCTGTGCATAACCCCCTAGGAGCACACACAGACCCCACAACTGTGCATAACCTCCTCACACCCGACTACACAGCCCCCAGTATCAGCCCCCAACCCGTTAATTTATAAATCCTCCTCGGTGTCACTGAGGACTCTCACCTCTGATTTCCCTCCTGCAGCTACAGACGCCGGCATCAGACTGCTGAGACAAACGTCTAATAGCAACTTCTCTTCCTGGCTTTGGCAGAACACGCCCCTTTCAGGAAACGACGTCACACCTGGAAGGAGCCCATACAGTCTAGCATTTGGGAAGGAGCTGCGCAGCCGTCAAGGTGATGGCCGTGCACAGCTCCCGGCCCTATACACTGTGCCGTGGTCGGCTGTGTCTGCTGCCGGCCGCGTCACAGTACAGCAGGCTCGGCTGCACACAATTTGCTGTGCGGCCGGCCCTGTGCAGGTGTTGGGGCAGTGGGGCCAGTACCGGATCGCGGCCCTGAATCTCCCTGGTTCGGGGAACCAGCAGCTTTTTTAACAAGCGGTTCCATCGAACCGGGGAGAACCGGCTGAGTCCCACCCCTGATCTCACGGTGTAGTATCACTCCCCTGTCCTTCCTGACAACACCTCGCAATCATTGTCCAAAGCCAGTAGCCGCGAAACACGTGGTATAACATCTGGTCTTCTTTTTCTTGCTATTATATAGACACATTTTTGGCAAACAGAAGTGATATTCAGTAGCTGAGACTCCTCGAGATGACACTGCCTCCGGCTTGCTTTGTGAGTACGGAAGTTATATAATAGGCTAATGGCCCGGTGTCCCTTCTGTGACCTGGGTGAATGTGCTGCATGGAGTGTACACAGGGCAAAGCGGGGTTGGGACAGTACTGCCTAGACCACAGTATAGGCAACATGGATCAACGATGCTCTCCGTATCCGATGCCGGGGGAGATAAGTTTTCGTGCTCACAGTATCCAACCACACTGCCACTGTAGTGGAGCTGTGAGCCATGTTTCAGGCTGTGTTCTCAGGCCAAAGCTTACCTGACCTTTAACCTTGTTTAAAAAAATTACCCATCTTGACAGGAATGCCAGGAATACGGAGGGGTGGGGTTACTGAACAAAGTCTGATAGTCCAGGTGCCGGGTTGCTAGAGAGTCCAAGACTTTCCCAGGATGACACTCAAAGCACACTCAGAATCCCACCAGGGCAACCAACTCCTGGGGCACATTGCAAGAGAAGCGCTCACACTTACACAGCCACCTGACTTTGATCCTGGGGGGCCATGTTTTCCACCAGATGAATACATGAGCCATCTGGTGCACACGGGCAACTGCAGGGTCACTGAGCAGGTTGGAGGGGCCGACTCGTGTGCAACGGCACTGGTACAGGGACCCGCATAGTACAAACATTTGCCTCTGACGGTAGGATCGGCCCTCTCACCGTCAGACGCAGCGGCGTACTATGCTGGGCCCTGTGCCAGTGCCGTCGACCACTAGTCGGCCACCCTGCTTGCTAAGGGACACAGCACTTGCAATACTTACCTCTCCATGCTCCACCGCTGTGACATCTTCAGCGTTTCCTGACACTCAAATCCAGGTTACAGAGGGAAATTACCTCACGACTGTACTCCCTCTGCATAAACAGTCCAAGTGCAGATACCTGTAAGATAGTTGACGCTGAGGAGGGCAGAGTAGACCACTGCACAGCAAGGAGAGTTATTACATATTGTTAAAAGTTTTCACGAATATATGGGTAGCATTTCACACTGGATCATTAATAATGTGGACCATCATATATGGAGGCTTCGTTGGGCCCATAACACACTGGAGCATCATCCATAGGCCACAACATATACAGTAGCATTGTCAATGGGGCCGATCAGAGACTGGAGCTGCAGGCATGGGGCCAATCAGAGACTGGAGCAGCAGCCATGGGGCAGATCAGAGACTGGAGCAGCAGGCATGGGGCCAATCAAAGACTGGAGCAGCAGCCATGGGGCAGATCAGAGACTGGAGAAGCAGGCATGGGGCCCATCATATACTGTAGCATTGTCAATTGGGCAGATCAGAGACTGGAGCAGCAGGCATGGGGCCAATCAGAGACTGGAGCAGCAGCCATGGGGCAGATCAGAGACTAGAGCAGCATTTATGGGGCCCATTATAAACTGGATCATTAATAATATGGACCATGATTTTGGCCCTAAACACACTGGAGCATCATCCATGGGGCTCATCATATACAGTAGCATTGTCAATGGGGCAGATCAGAGACTGGAGCAGCAGCCATGGGGCAGATCAGAGAGTGGAGCAGCAGGCATGGGGCCAATCAGAGACTGGAGCAGCAGGCATGGGGCCAATCAGAGACTGGAGCAGCAGGCATGGGGCTAATCAGAAACTGGAGCAGCAGGCATGGGGCCAATCAGAGACTGGAGCAGCAGCCATGGGGCAGATCAGAGACTGGTGCAGCAGGCATGGGGCCCATCATTTACTGTAGCATTGTCAATTGGGCAGATCAGAGACTGGAGCAGCAGGCATGGGGCCAATCAGAGACTGGAGCAGCAGGCATGGGGCCTATCAGAGACTGGAGCAGCAGTCATGGGGCCTATCAGAGAGTGGAGCAGCAGGCATGGGGCCGATCAGAGACTGGAGCAGCAGGCATGGGGCAGATCAGAGACTGGAGCAGCATTTATGGGGCCCATTATACACTGGATCATTAATAATATGGACCATTATTTTGGCCCTAAACACACTGGAGCATCATCTATGGGACCCATCATATACAGTAGCATTGTCAATGGGTCAGATCAGAGACTGGAGCAGCAGGCATGGGGCCGTTCACAGACTGGATCAGCAGCCATGGGGCAGATCAGAGACTGGAGCATCATCCATGGGGCCCATCATATACAGTAGCATTGTCAATGGGGGAGATCAGAGACTGGAGCAGCAGCCATGGGGCAGATCAAAGACTGGAGCAGCAGGCATGGGGCCTATCAGAGAGTGGAGCAGCAGGCATGGGGCCGATCAGAGACTGGAGCAGCAGCCATGGGGCAGATCAGAGACTGGAGCAGCAGGCATGGGGCCTATCAGAGAGTGGAGCAGCAGCCATGGGGCAGATCAGAGACTGGAGCATCAGGCATAGGACCCATCATATACTGAAGCATTCAAAATGGGGGACATCAGACACTGGAGTAGCATTTTTTTTTGGACCATTACACGCTGGAACATTAATAATGGGGCCCATTATATATGGAGCTTGATTTTGGCCCATCATATACTGGAGCTTCATATGGGGTTCATTATTTATGGCCCATCATGTAGAGTATCAAGGATCATATGGGCCCTATTCTGTATGTAGCATTATATGGGGCTCATTCTTATGTATGGCACACTATGTGGTGGCCTAATACTTTATGGAGGAATATAGTGCCCTTTCTAGCTATTGTAGATGTTAACATAGATATCAGTCATGTCATGTAAGAAGTGAAGTATTTTGCATTGTAGTATGCCAAGATTTCTGTGCCGTATCGGAGCATCATTAATTGTGGTATGTGTTAAAGGGGCCCACTGATACTCTTTGCCCCGGGGCACACGAAAACCGGGAGCCATCCCAACCCCCCACAAGTTGAGCCAAATAACCCCCATTATTCAATGTGTAAACATTATTATAAAGTCAATAAAGGTTGCCAAGCTTAAGTAATAATGATTGATGTTGTTGACACTAAAATGGGCACTGTAGGTGTGTTTTCTGTCCTCCACTGTCTACCGACTTTGCTTCCACATTGTCTTGCATTGGGTTTCGTGTTTCGATTTACCCGCCAATTTTTCGCGATAGTCGGCCGATTTCACTCGACCCGACTTTTGCGAAAGAAAAAAGGGAAAGTCGCTCATCTCTAGTGTTTATGTTGCCCGGAACAACATTTTTTTACAGTATGTTCATGTATCCCCCCCAGGGCTAAATGTTTGTCAGGCCATACATTTAGTGAATGGGCATTACAAGTATAGGAGACCCGCTCCTTTCATTTTTTTAATGAGGCCCTCCTCCACATTTCTACCAAGGGGCATTGTAGTGCCTCCAAATTTTTTGCAGCCCTTGCATTCAGTGCATAGGCAAACACTATGGAAGACCTGCTCCTTTCTAATGGGAACATTTTATGAGGCCCTCCTCCACGTCTCTATCAAGGGGCATTGTAGTGCCTCAAACTTTTTATAAGTCCTTGCATTCACTGCATGGGAAAACACCATGGGAGACCAGCTTCTTTCTTATGGGAACATTTTGTTATGAGGCCCTACCAAGGGGCATTGTAGTGCCTCCAAATTTTTGGCAGTTCTTGCATTCATTGCATAGGCAAACAGTATCGGAGTACCAACTTCCTAATAATGTGGACATTGCCTTCAGGAGGCCCTCCTGTACTTCTGTTCAAAGGGTTATTGAGGTGCATCCAAATTTGGGGCAGGTCTTGCATTCAATGCATAGGAAAACAGTATGGGAGTACCAAATTCCTATTAATTAGCGATGAGGGAGTATGCTCTTTGCTCGGGTTTTCCCGAGCATGCTCGGGTGGTCTCCGATTATTTGGAAGTGCTCAGAGATTTAGTTTCTGTCGCTGCAGCGGTGAGATTTGCGGCTACTAAACAACCTGAATACATGTGGGGATTGCCTGTATTCAGGCTGTCTAAAATTCGCAAATCATGCAGCTGCGGCGACAAACTAAATCTCCAAGCACTTCCAAATACTTGGAGACCACCTGAGCATGCTCGGGAAAACCCAAGCAATGAGCATACTAGCTCATCACTACTAATAATGGGAACATTGCTTTCTGGTGGCCCTCCTGTACGTCTGTTCAAAGGGTTATTGGGGTGCGTCCAAATTTGGGGCAGGTCTTGCATGCACTGGATAGGCAAACAATACAGGAGTACCAACTTCCTAATAATGGGAACATTGCTTTCAGGAGGCCCTCCTGTACATCTGTTCAAAGGGTTACTGGGGTGCGTCCAAATTTGGGGCAGGTCTTGCATTTATTGCATGGGCAAACAGTATGGGAGTACCAACTTCCTAATAATGGGAACATTGCTTTTTAAGAGGCCCTCCTGTACGTCTGTTCAAAGGGTTATTGGGGTGCGACCAAATTTGTGGCAGGTCTTGCATTCACTGCATAGGCAAACAGTATGGGAGTACCAACTTCCTAATAATAGGAATATTGCTTTCAGGTGGCCCAACTGTAAGTCTCTTCAAAGGGGTATTGGGGTGAGTCCAAATTTTGGGCAGCCCTACACAACAAAAGTATAGGAGACCCACTGTTTAATAATGCGAACAACAAAGCATAGCCGGCTGATGGCTCTCTAAGAATAGTGAGGGCTGACTGCTGACCCTTTAAGAATAGTAAAGGCCGCATGATGGCCCCACAAAAATAGTCTTTGTGACTTTCAGAGTCCCTCCTTCATAAATGAAAGGATGTGTCTGATGATGTGTCACACACCACATGGCCAGATAAGGTTGTAAAATGTTAAAATGACATTTTCCAGTAAATGCATTTCTCTTGGTTGAAAGCAATACTAAAGTTCAAAAATGCATCAAGAACGCTATGTGTGAACATAGCCCAAGGTGTGGAGAAGCATTTTTATTTTTGGTTATTTATTTTGCCTTACATACAAGTCATTACCCTGGAAAGGATGTTCCTTAACCCCTTCACCCCAAGGGTGGTTTGCACGTTAATGACCAGGCCAATTTTTACAATTCTGACCACTGTCTATTTATGAGGTTATAACTCTGGGACGCTTCAACGGATCTGCGCGATTCTGAGATTGTTTTCTCGTGACATATTGTACTTCACGTTAGTGGTAAAATTTCTTCGATATAACTTGCGTTTATTTTTGAAAAAAATGCAAATATGGCAAAAATTTTGAAAATTTTGCAATTTTCAAACTTTGAATTTTTATTCCCTTAAAACAGAAAAATATGTCACACAAAATAGTTAAGAAATAACATTTCCCACATGTCTACTTTACATCAGCACAATTTTGGAATCAAAATTTTTTTTTCTTAGGAAGTGATAAGGGTTAAAAGTTGACCAGCGATTTCTCATTTTTACAACAAAATTTACAAAGCCATTTTTTTTAGGGACCACCTCATATTTGAAGTCACTTTGAGGGGTCTATATAGCAGAAAATACCCAAAAGTGACACCATTCTAAAAACTGCACCCCTCAAGGTACTCAAAACCACATTCAAAAAGTTTACTAACCCTTCAGGTGCTTCACAGGAGCTGAAGCAATGTGGAAGGAAAAAATGAATATTTAACTTTTTAGCCACAAAAATTATATTTTACAAACTTTTTTTTTTATTTTCACAAGGGTAAAAGAAGAAAATGGACAGATAAAGTTGTTGTGCAATTTCTCCTGAGTACGCAGATACCCCATATGTGGGGGTAAACCACTGTCTGTGTGCACAGCAGAGCTCATAAGGGAAGGAGCGCCGTTTGACTTTTTCAAACTAAAATTGGCTGAAATTGAGATCGGACGCCATGTCGCGTTTGGAGAGCCCCTGATGCGCCTAAACAGTGGAAACCCCCACAAGTGACACCATTTTGGAAACTAGACCCCCTAAGGAACTTATCTAGATCTGTTGTGAGCACTTTGAATCCCCAAGTGTTTCACAAAAGTTTATAATGCCTGGGTGTGAAAAAAAAAAGAAACAATTTTCCACAAAAATGATTTTTTAGTCCCAAATTTTTGATTTTTCCCAAGGAAATTGGACCCCAAAAGTTGTTGGCCAATTTGTCCTGAGTACGCTGACACCCAATATGTGGGGGGGGGGAACTGTTTGGGCGCACGGCAGGGCTTGGAAAGGAAGTAGTAACGTTTTGGAATGCAGACGTTGATGGGGGTCATGTTCCGTTTGCAGTGCCCCAGATGAGCCTAAACAGTAGAAACCCCCACAATTGACCACATTTTGGAAACTAGACCCCCTAAGGAACTTATCTATAGCTTTGGTGAGCACTTTGAACCCCAAGTGCTTCACACAAGTTTATAATGCCCGGGCATGAAAATAAAAAATCCTATTTTTTTCCCACAAAAATTATTTTTAGTCACTAATATTTTATTTTCCCAAGGGTAACAGGAGAAATTGGACCACAAAAGTTGTTGTCCAATTTGTCCTGAGTACGCTGATACCCAATATGTGGGGGGGAACCACAGTTTGGGCGCACGGCAGAGCTCGGAATGGAAGGAGCACCATTTGACTTTTTCTAACCAAAATTGGCTGGAATTGAGATTGGACGCCATGTTGCATTTGGAGAGCCCCTGATGTGCCTAAACAGTGGAAACCCCCCACAAGTGACCCCATTTGGGAAACTAGACCCCCTAAGGAACTTATCTAGATCTTTGGTGAGCAATTTGAACCCCCAAGTGCTTCACACAAGTTTATAACGTAGAGCCGTAAAATTAAAAAATCATATTTTTTCCACAAAAATGATCTTTTCACCCCAATTTTTATTTTCCCAAGGGTAACAAGACTCCAAAAGTTATTGTGCAATTTGTCCTGAGTACGCTGATACCCCATATGTTGGGGTAAACCACTGTTTGGGTGCATGGCAGAGTTTGGAAGGGAAGGAGTGCCGTTTGACTTTTTCAACGCAGAATTGGCTGGATGCCATGTCATGTTTGGAGAGCTCCTGATCTGCCTAAACAGTGGAAACCCCCACAAATGACACCATTTTGGAAACTAGACCCCTCAAGGAACTTATCTAGATGTGTGGTGAGCACTTTGAACCCCCAAGTGCTTCACAGAAGTTTATAACGTACAGCCGTAAAATAAAATTTATTTATTTTTTTTACAAAAATGATTTTTTCGTCCCCAATATTTTATTTTCACAAGGGTAACAGGAGAAATTGGACCCCAAAAGTTGTTGTCCAATTTGTCCTGAGTACGCTGATACCCAATATGTGGGAGAAAACTACTGTATGGGTACACGTTGGGGCTCGGAAGGGAAGTAGTGACGTTTTGGATTGTAGACTTTGATGGAATGGTCTGGGGGCGTCATGTCGCATTTGGAGAGCCCCTGATGCGCCTAAACAGTGGAAACCCCCCACAAGTGACCCCATTTTGGAAAATAGACCCACAAGGAACTTATCTAGATGTGTGGTGAGCGCTATGAAGCCCCAAGTGCTTCACAGAAGTTTATAACGTACCGCCGTAAAAAAACAAAAAATTTTTTTTTTTACAAAAATTATTTTTTTCGCCCCCAATATTTTATTTTCACAAGGGTAACAGGAGAAATTCGACCCCAAAAGTTGTTGTCCAATTTGTCCTGAGTACGCTGATACCCAATATGTGGGAGAAAACTACTGTATGGGTACACGTTGGGGCTCGAAAGGGAAGTAGTGACGTTTTGGATTGCAGACTTTGATGGAATGCTCTGGGGGCATCATGTCGCATTTGGAGAGCCCCTGATGCACCTAAACAGTGGAAACCCCCACAAGTGACCCCATTTTGGAAACTAGACCCACAAGGAACTTATCTAGATGTGTGGTGAGCACTTTGAACCCCTAAGTGCTTCACAGAAGTTTATAACGAACAGCCGTAAAAATAAAAAATATATATTTTTTTTACAAAAATTATTTTTTTCGCCCCCAATATTTTATTTTCACAAGGGTAACAGGAGAAATTGGACCCAAAAAGTTGTTGTCCAATTTGTCCTGAGTACGCGGATACCCAATATGTGGGAGAAAACTACTGTATGGGTACACGTTGGGGCTCGGAAGGGAAGTAGTGACATTTTGGATTGTAGACTTTGATGGAATGGTCTGGGGGCGTCATGTCGCATTTGGAGAGCCCCTGATGCGCCTAAACAGTGGAAACCCCCACAAGTGACCCCATTTTGGAAAATAGACCCCACAAGGAACTTATCTAGATGTGTGGTGAGCGCTATGAAGCCCCAAGTGCTTCACAGAAGTTTATAACGTACAGCCATAAAAACAAAAAAAATCATTTTTTTTTTTAAAAAATTATATTTTTGCCCCCAGTTTTTTATTTTCCCAAGGGTAACATAAGAAATAGGACAAATTGCACAATAACTCTTAGGCTAGGTGCAGACGGTGCGGAATGGGCTGAGGAATTTTCCGTGCAGTTTTTGTGAAATCCGCAGGTAAAATGACCTGTTTTTACCTGCGGATTTACTGCGGATTTACTACGGATTTCCCCAGCGGTTTCAGACCTGCGGATTTCTATTGACAGGGTGGTCACACGAGTCAAACAAGTGTTTGACTCGTGTGACCAACTTTTTACTATTGATGCCGCCTATGTCGCATCAATAGTAAAAAGATCTAATGTTAAAATAATAAAAAAAATAATAAATAATGATATTCTCACCTTCCGGCGGCCCCGCAGCTTTCCCGCCTCTCAGCGACGCTCCCGGCAAGTTTCGTTCCCAGGAGTCCTTTGCGGCAATCATCCCGATGACGTACATCTCGCGAGACCGCTACGTCATCTGGGTGATCTCGCAAAGCACTTCTGGGAACGCGATTGGCGGGAGCGTCGCTGAGAGGCGGGAAAGCTGCGGGGGCGCCGGAAGGTGAGAATATCATTATTTATTATTTTAATTATTGTTTTTACATGGATATGGTACCCAGGGCTTGGAGGAGAATCTCCTCTCCTCCAGACCCTGGGTACTATCCGCACATGAACCGCTTCCGCATGGTGGGCACAGCCACTTAGAGCAGGTCTGACAACGCTGCGGAACTGCACAAAAGAAGTGACATGCTGCGGATTTAAATCCGCACCAAATCCGCGCGGGAAAAATCCGCAGCATGTGCACTGCGGGTTTTTTTTTCATTGAATTTAATGCTACTGTATGTCACTTGCAGTTCTGCTGCGGATCCGCAGCGGTAAATCCGCTGCGGATCCGCAGCAGAATCCGCAACGTGTGCACATACCCTTAGGGTCCAGAGTACGCTGATACCCCATGTGGGAGTAAACTACTGTTTGGGCGCATGGCAGAGGTCAGAAGGGAAGGAGCACCGTTTGACTTTTTCAACACAGAATTGGCTGGAATTGAGATCAGACGTCATGTCACATTTGGAGAGCCCCTGATGTGCCTAAACAGCGGAAACCCCCCAATTCTAACTCCAACCCTAACCCCAACACACCCTAACCCTAGTCCCAACCCTAACCACAAACCTAACCCTAACACACCCATAACCCTAATCCCAACCATAACCCTAATACTAAATTTAGCGCCAACCCTAACCCTAACTTTAGCCGCAACCCTAACCTTAACCATAACCCTAATGGGAAAATGGAAATAAATACATTTTTGTAATTTTATTATTTTTCCCTAACTAAGGGGGTGATAAAGGGGGGGGTTTGATTTACTATTTATAGCGGGTTTTTATGATTGGCAGCTGTCACGCTAAAAGACGCTTTTTATTGCAAAAAATAGTTTTTGCATCACCACATTTTGAGAGCTATAATTTTTGCATGTTTTGGCCCACAGAGTCATGTCAGGTCTTATTTTTTGCGGTACGAGTTGACGTTTTTATTGGTACTATTTTTGAGCATGTGACGTTTTTTGATCGCTTTTTATTTTGATTTTTGGGAGGTTAGAATGAACAAAAATCAGCAATTCATGAATTTCTTTTGGGGGAGGCGTTTATACCGTTCCGCGTGTGGTAAAATTGATAAAGCAGTTTTATTCTTTGGGTCAGTACGATTACGGCGATACCTCATTTATATCATTTTTTTATGTTTTGGCGCTTTTATAGAATAAAAACAATTTTATATAAAAAATAATTATTTTTGCATCGCTTTATTCTGCGAGCTATAACTTTTTTATTTTTTCGCTCATGATGCTGTGTTATGGCTCGTTTTTTGCGGGACAAGATGACGTTTTCAGCGGTGCCATGTTTATTTATATCAGTCTTTTTTATCGCGTGTTATTCCACTTTTTGTTCGGCGGTATGATGATAAAGCATTGATTTTTTGCTTTGTTTTTTTTTTTTTTTTTTTTAAGGGGTTCACTAAAGGGGTTAACTAGTGGGACAGTTTTATAGGGGGGGTCATTACGGACGCGGCGATACCAAATATGTGTACTTTTATTGTTTTATTTTTTTATTATACAGGAAGAAATGAATTTATTGGGGAATATTTTTTTTTTTTTTTTTTTTTTATTTTGGAATTTTTTTTTTTACACGTTTATTTTTATTTTTTTTACTTTTTTACATTGTCCCAGGGTGGGACATCACTGTAAAATGTCAGATCGCTGGTCTCACTGTGTGCACAGAACTCTGTGAGACCAGCGATCTCACAGGCAGCGCTGCAGGCTTCTCAGTGCCTGCTCTCGGCAGGCACTGAGGAAGCCACCTCCTCCAGGACCCCGGCGCCATCTTGGATCCGGGTCCTGGGAGGGAGGAAGCCCTCAGAATACGCGAAACACATCGCGCTGTTCTGAGGGTCTCAGGGGGCCGCGCAGGGAGCCCTCTCCCTGCGCGATGCCCCCCTGTGCCCCAGTAAAACCGCGATCATGTTAGGGTCGCGGTGTGCAAGGGGTTAAGGTGCGGGAGCGGTCCGCGATCGCTCCTGGCACACAGTCCCGGGTGTCAGCTGGGTCGCTATGACGTACTATCCCCGTCCGTGGTCAGATTGTCACGGGTTTTATGGACGGGATAAATAAATCTAATGTCAGAGAGGGTTAAAATAGTTTCCCGAAAAATACATTTTGGTTTAGTTTTTGTATGTTTTATTGTGAGTCTGTAAAAAATGGGGGAAGACTCTGACATTGTTCACAAGGCGGAGTCAGA
>JARQOD010008481.1:0-35373 GCA_033576555.1 Oophaga sylvatica
TATGCAAGTAGTGATGGGCGAGCACTAAAATGCTCGGGTGCTTGTTGCTCCAGTCGAGAAAATTGGAATGCTTGGGTGTTTGACCCGAGCAAAGAGAACAATGAAAGTTTTTGGGAAACTCAAGCATTTTTGCCGCGGCCCCACCTGGTGGTCTGCAGATGGACTAAAAATTGCTGAAATTGATGGGAACAGTGCTCAAATTACATGGGAACAGCATGGGGAAGACCCTTGTAAGCATTTCTGACTTTCAGGTCACTGCTGTGAACAAGGTTGTCAGAGTCTTACGCCACTTTTTCAGACTCACAATAAAACATACAAAACGAAACCAAAATGAATTTGCCTGGAAAATATGTTAAGGAACATCCTTTCCATGGTAATGACTTGTATATCAGGCAAAATAAATAACCAAAAACACAAATGCTCCTCCACACCTTGGACTATGTTCACACATAGCGTTTTTGATGCGTTTCTCAACTTTAGCATTGCTTTCAACCACAACAAAAGCATTCACTGGGAAATGTCATTTTAATATTTTACACATTATCTGGCCATGTGGTGTGTGACACATCATCAGACACATCCTGTTTCAAATATGAAGGAGGGACTGTGAAAGTCACAAAGCCTATTTTTATTAGGACATCAGGCGGCCTTTACTATTCTTAAAGGGCTAGCAGTCAGCCCTCACTATTCTTAGAGAGCCATCAGCCGGCTATTCTTTGATGTTCCCATTATTAAACTGTTGTTCTACTATACTATTATTTTATATGCAGTGAGTGGCAGGGCTCCCCCAAATTTGGACACCCCCTAATTCCCCTTTGAACAGACGTACAGGATGGCCACCTGAAAGCAAAGTTCCCATTATTGGGAAGTTGGTACTCCCATACTGTTTGCCCATGAAGTGAAATTGCAGCGTTGGGACTGAAGAACCTGCAGTGGAGAATTTCAATCTTGAGGCTGAAGAACCGGCAGTGGAGAATTACATTGTTGAAGCTGAACAACGTGCAGTGGAGAACTGCATTGTTGAGGCTGAAGACTCTACAATGGAGAATTTCAGCGTTGAGGCTGAAGAATCTGCAGTGGACAATTACAATAATGAAGCTGAAGAACTTGCATAGAATTGCAGTGTTGAGACTGAAGAACATGCAGTGGAGAATTTCAGTGTTGAGCCTGAAGAACCTGCAGTGGACAATTACAATATTGAAGCTGAAGAACCTGCAGTGAATTGCAGTGTTGAGCCTGAAGAACCTGCAGTGGACAATTGCAATATTGAAGCTGAAGAACCTGCAGTGAATTGCAGTGTTGAGCCTGAAGAACATGCAGTGGAGAATTTCAGTGTTGAGTATGAAGAACCTGCAGTGGACAATTGCAATATTGAAGCTGAAGAACTGACAGTGAATTGTTATGTTGAGGCTGAAGAACCTGCATTGGAGAATTGCAGTGTTGAGCCCGAAGAACCTGCAGTGGAGAATTACATTGTTGAGGCTGAAGACCTGGAAGTGGACAATTGCTGTGCTGAGGCTGAAGAACATGCAGTGGAGAATTTCAGTGTTGAGGCTGAAGAATCGGCAGTGGAGAATTGCATTGTTGAAGCTGAACAACGTGCAGTGGAGAACTGCACTGCTTTGTTGAGGCTGAAGACTCTATAATAGAGAATTGCAGTGTTGAGCCTGAAGAACCTGCAGTGGACAATTGCAATATTGAAGCTGAAGAACTGGCAGTGAATTGCAGTGTTGAGGCTGAAGAACCTGCATTGGAGAATTGCAGTGTTGAGTCTGAAGTCCCGGCAGTGGAGAATTGCAGTGTTGAGGCTGAAGAACATGTAGTGTAGAATTTCAGTGTTGAGCCTGAAGAACCTGCAGTGGACAATTGCAATATTGAAGCTGAAGAACTGACAGTGAATTGTTATGTTGAGGCTGAAGAACCTGCATTGGAGAATTGCAGTGTTGAGCCCGAAGAACCTGCAGTGGAGAATTACATTGTTGAGGCTGAAGACCTGGAAGTGGACAATTGCTGTGCTGAGGCTGAAGAACATGCAGTGGAGATTTCAGTGTTGAGGCTGAAGAATCGGCAGTGGAGAATTGCATTGTTGAAGCTGAACAACGTGCAGTGGAGAACTGCTTTGTTGAGGCTGAAGACTCTATAATAGAGAATTGCAGTGTTGAGCCTGAAGAACCTGCAGTGGACAATTGCAATATTGAAGCTGAAGAACTGGCAGTGAATTGCAGTGTTGAGGCTGAAGAACCTGCATTGGAGAATTGCAGTGTTGAGTCTGAAGTCCCGGCAGTGGAGAATTGCAGTGTTGAGGCTGAAGAACATGTAGTGTAGAATTTCAGTGTTGAGCCTGAAGAACCTGCAGTGGACAATTGCAATATTGAAGCTGAAGAACTGGCAGTGAATTGCAATGTTGAGGCTGAAGAACCTGCATTGGAGAATTGCAGTGTTGAGGCTGAAGAACCTGCATTGGAGAATTGCAATGTTGAGGCTGAAGAACCTGCATTGGAGAATTGCAGTGTTGAGGTTGAAGAACCTGCAGTGGAAAATTGAATAGTTGAAGCTGGACAATGTGCAGTGCAGAACGGCATTGCTGAGGCTGAAGAATCGACAATGGAGAATTGCAATGTTGAGACTTCCTAACGGTGTTTGAAAGGGTCGCTGAGAGGCTGAAGACTCTACAATGGAGAATTGCAGTGTTGAGGCTGAAGAACCTGCAATGGACAATTGCAATAATGAAGCTGAAGAATCTGCATTGAAATGCAGTGTTGAGCTGAAGAACATGCAGTGGAGAATTTCTGTGTTGAGCCTGAAGAACATGCAGTGGACAATTGCAATATTGAAGCTGAAGAACCTGTAGTGAATTGCAATGTTGAGGCTGAAGAACCTGCATTGGAGAATTGCAGTGTTGAGGCTGAAGACCCGGCAGTGGAGAATTGCTGTGTTGAGGATGAAGAACCTGCATTGGAGAATTGCAATGTTGAGGCTGAAGAATCTGCATTGGAGAATTGCAGTGTTGAGGTTGAAGAACCTGCAGTGGAGAATTGCATTGTTGAAGCTGAAGAACGTGCAGTGGAGAACTACTTTGTTGAGGCTGAAGAATCTACAATGGAAATTGCAATGTTGAGGCTTTCCAAACGGTGTTTGAAAGGGTTGCTGAGATGGAGAAACTCCTGCCAGAGCAGTGGGCAGAGGTACTGGCGCCATACTTGACGGGGGAACCCCAGAAAGCATACTATATTTAGCTTTGCAGGACGCTAAAGAGTATGGCAAGCTAAAAACGGAGATTCTTGCATGCTTGAGGGTAACAATGACTCTCAGAGCAAAGCGTGTTCACCGTTGGGCGTATCACCGGGACAAACCACTGCGCTCCCAAATATTTGCCCTGTTGCACCTGGCCCAGAAGTGGCTGCAGCCAGAGTCCTCTACGCCTGCGCAGATGGTAGAACAGGAGAGGGAGGAGCCAAGTTGGTGTGCAGTGTGGTTTTGGTTCTCCGGATGTCTGCCATCCCATCTTTCAGGATTTGTGGTTTCACCTTTAATCTTTTTTATATACATCATATTAGACTGATTTATATTTGGGCGTTTTATTAGCTCCACATTTCTTCTTTTTATTTTTAGATGGTAGAACAGGTGGTAATGGACCCGTTTGTTCACTACCTGCCGAGGCCCGTACAGACTTGGGTTGCCCAGGGTGATCTCCGGAATGCCGATGAACTTTTAGGACTGGTCGAGAGATACCAGGGGATGGGAGGCTCTGTGGGAAATCAGCCCACTCCATATTGGGGGCCCCAACAGGGTTCGGAAACCCAAAAGTGGGTGGGACGCCAATACTCTTTGCCTATGCAGTGAATGCAAGAGCTGTCACAAATTTGGATGCACCCCAATACCCCTTGGAAGAGGTGTGTTGGAGGGCCTCACAAAAAAAAATTCCCATTACTAGGAAGTGGGTCTCCCATAATGTTAGTATGCAGTGAATGCAAGGGCTGCCAATAATTTTGAGCCACTCCAATGCCTCTTTGAAGAGACATAGAGAAGGGCCTCATGAAAAAAGGTTCCCATTATGAAGAAGTGGGTCTCCCATAGTGTTTGCCTATGCAGAGAATTCAAGGGCTGCCAAAAAACTGGAGAGTCTCCAATGTCCCTTTTGAAGTGACGTAGAGGAGGGCCTCATGAAAAAAGGTTCCCATTATAAAGGAGCGGGTCTCCTATACTTGTAATGCCCATGCACTAAGTGTATGGGCTGACAAACACTTACCCCTGGGGTGTATACATGAACATACTGTATAACCATGATTTTTTGTATGCGCATCATAAACACCCTTTAAAAAAATTATGTGGGTGTTGCATCATGGACCACAGTCACCCTGGTGATATAGTGGTGGTGGACGATGATGAAGAGAAGGAGGATGACCACAGCAAATAGCCAAAATCATGAAGCATATACCCAGGTGTGGGTGTGAAGAGGTGCATGGGAATAGACCTTCCAAAAAAGACACTGGATTTGAGTTTTTGTTGTGCTACTATCATTCGGTGGTGTAGAGAAGTCTGGCCCAATCCAGCCCTTGTTCATTTTTATAACAGTCAACCTGTCAACATTTTCAGCTGACAGGCGGATGCGCTTATCAGTTTTAATTTCACCGGCGACACTAAAAACGCGCTCTGACAAAACGCTAGCAGCAGGACCTCCAAGGCGTAGAGAGCCAGTTCATGCCACGTATCAAGCTTTGAGACACAATAATTATAAGGCACAGAAAAATCATGGAGGACATTGGTACGGTCAGCAAGGTACTCTAGCATCTTCCCAAACTTTGCACTCCTTGTGAGAGTACCCCATGCCTCAGGAACAGTGCGATGGAAGGGTCTGTGAAAACTCTCTCAGAATTTTGACAGTACTGGAGTTGTGTCTCTCTCACCTGTAATCCTTGGTTGTCCAAAGAACTGAAACCTCTGCTGACAATGTTTTCAGAAGGGAATTTTTTTTAATAATTCCACAACAAGGGCCTTCTGGTACTGCCCTATTTTAGTAGATCTGTCCGCCTCGGGAATAAGCGATAGAAACTTCTCCTTGTACTGTGGGTCCAGAAGTTTCACCAGCCAGTAAAGACTTTCACCCAAAATTTTGAGAACGCGAGGGTCACGGTCAGGGCAGCGTAACATAAACTCAGCCATGCATGCCAGACAGACAAAACTTCTGAGTCCTCACCAAGAGGATGACTGACCATGCTCTCCTCCTCCTCCTCATTCCTATCCACAGGTCATCCATGCTGAACAGATGGTATGACTGATGTGCAGGTAGTACAGTCTATATCTCATGAAACTAACTCCTATTTTTCCTCCTCCTCCTCTTCCTCATTGTCACCCAATCCATATTGGGATGAGATGAGGCTGGACTGTGTGTAATCAGCCTGTATGATTCCTTCCTCCAACTCATCATGCTCAGCCTCAACCTCATGTTCAGTAATATGTTTTTTCCTAGTGTTATTAGATCAATGTAGGATTTTTTAGAGGTGTGGTCCTTGCTCTTTTTTAGCGTATAGACTTGTATATAGACACTATATGACAATAATTTTGGGCACCTTATGGTAATGTTTAAAAGAACATTATGACTGTGGCGTTGTATTTAGAGTGTTGATATAATGCAGCTGTGTAAAGGCAGTCTATGGGTTATGAACTAGATAAATTCTGTAGGTTTGGTTCATAACCCGGATATGTATATAAGTTGGAACAGTGCCGTGAAAAAAAAAACAATACTCTCCTCACAGCTGATTTTTCTGGCTGTCCGTTGCTTGAGGTTCACCATTTGATCTCTTCTTTCTACCACTGAATGCCATATCTCCAGCCTCTTCAGGAATTCAGTCCGTGTCCAAGCCTTGGAGATTATTATTCACCATAACATCCTGGCTTCAACACCGTGACCTTATGATATGCAGTAACCTCAGGGGCATGAACACTGCTGTAAGTCTTGAGGATGTGGCATGCTATGGTAAAAAGGATAGGACTGGACGGCATGCTTTGGGGTGACTGAAAAGGTGAATATTATTTATTTTATCAACCAATACTCACTTTGCTTTCGTTCCACTTGTTTCCGTATTTGGGTATAACACATTTGTGGCCTCTTCACGATAGGCAAAGACTTCCGTCAACATCCATGATGGAGCTTACTGTGCGTCATAAGGTTGTGATGAGGACACAACCTCATGACGCACAATGAGTTACAGCCTGAATGTGGCCACATAACATGGTCTATTAACAAGGGGCTATAAATGCAGTGCCTAATGGCAGAAAGAGGACTGGATGGTGGCTGGAGAGTACAGCAGCAAGGTGAGTATAAGGGTATGTTTCCACGTAGCGGAAACATTCAGTGTTATGATTTGGTAGCTGAGGAGAGCAGGCAAAAATGGCAATACACCAGAGAGGTTGGAATCTACTGGATTGCAGTACCCTGACTAACCACCACAACTAAAGGCAGCCGTGGAGCGTTCCTACGTTGGTCCTAGACGCCTCGTCACAGCCTGAGAGGTTAACTACACCTAAAGATAGAAAGAGGAAAGCTATCTGCCCCGGATCAGATCCCCAAAGAACATAGGAAGCCCCCAAACATGTAATGGCGGTTAGACAAGAGGAAATAAAGACACAGACAGAAAATAGTAAGAGCAAACGTTGGGGCCCAATCTGCCTAGAAAGAAAAAGGATAGGAAGGACACTTACTGCAATCCAAAAAACTCTAAAAAATACCAACTCTACTAATTGCAAAAACACCTGAGATCACACGACCTCTACCACCTAAATTAGTTCTCTGGTGTAACAAAACTAAGCCGCAGCCACTGAAAAAACTGGAAAAGGCAAATGAACAAATAACAGTTGCTCAGATAAACTGAGAGGAGCACAAGCCCCCGGAGGGGACCTGGCTGACCTCCACAGAACTGCAGGGAACAATGCAAAAAGCAAGCACAAAAATAAAAACAGAAAATATCTTATCTGAGAGCAGGAGAAGAGGCAAGACTCAGCAAGCTTCCAAGTGAACCAGGAACCACAGTTGAGACAAGAACAATTGCTCACCGGCAACCATGATGGGAGGGAACCTCCCTTATATAAGACCAGTCTGTAACTCCTGATTGCCAATCTTCATTGAATGGTTCAGTACTGTTTGTAACCACCAGAGGGAGCTTCTGCTCAGAATTCATTTCTAACACATTAACAACAATTCAGTATTTGCTACGGATTGAACGCTGCGTCCTACCGCAGCGTTTAATCTGTAGCGGCCAGATGTTCCAGCATAGTGGAAGGGATTTTATGAAATCCCGTCTCCACTATGCGTGCGAACACGCATCCGGCGGCCCTCTGTTTCCGGACATGCGGCGCGTCTTTTTAGACCGCAGCATGTCTGTTTACCTTGTGGTGACGCTCCGTCACCACAAGTTAAATAGCAGAATCCTATGTATTAGGTGCGGTGATTCCGGATGTTTTCCATGAACACATCCGGAATCACCGCATGTTCTGAAGGGGACATGGCTTTGGGCGGAGTGGGTTTTCCACTCCATCCAAAGCGCAGACAATCCGGTATGTGGAAACGTACCCTTAGGGTTTTTTTTGAACATTTGATGTTTGTAACTACTCATACATCGGGGGTCTCCCTATACTCTAATTTTCAGAGTTTTCCTGTAGTGATTTTTTATCAAAAGGAACCAGTTACTCACTCCCTTCCCTCTCAAAACTGAACATACATTATATCATATTTGTATTTTTATACAAGTCAATGCATAAATTTATTTTTTTAGAGTTGCTCTACCATAGTAAAATCAACTTTTCAAGTAATAAACACATGGAGCTGGAAGTGCCTTCAGGCATAGTAATGTACATACAGTATATATCATCAGCCCTCCTCTTGACTCTTCGCATAGCAACATGATCAACTAAGTATTGGAAACTTAGTTTTGCATCATCATCTCTTTCTACCTAAAAACACGCACATTCAGCATTCCACTTTATCATCATGCCAGCACAGTAATTTCCCTGAGCATCTGTAAAACTACAGCACAGGCATGTTAGCAAAGCAGAATTGATCAATGATTCAGTAGCGCTATCTAAGTATACATCAGTTATAGGGAGGGTAGTGATTGTCAGAATAAGGGAGTTCCAAGGCAATGGAAGTGAATTGTCATGATCGAAATCACTTCCAACTTCATTTCCACATTAGTCTACTTGATTTTTCTGACGTAGAGTAAAGCTTTAGGCAAATAAAGGCTTTTATGTTAATAAGCAACATTGACATGCATTTGGTTTGGGGAGGGGAGGAGATGTGATGACAGGTTTCATTGAAGTTTTGCCGTTTTCTTATTCCTATTATATGAATTAATAATTTTGCACCAATTTTCCATTCTTTTCTATAGAAATATGATGAACATTAGTGATGAGCAAATACATTCGGCACTATTCGTTACACGCACGAATTGTACTGTATTTGGGCTATTCGTTAATCGGCGAGTAATTAGGTATTCGCCTCGGTATATTCGAGTGACCTGCCCAGCACTACTGTGATTAGCTGGCCTTCCAGCATCATAGGGACAATTTAAAGACTGCCGGCGCCTTCTTGCGCCCATTGCAGCCGTAAACAGAGTATAATGCTCCATACAAAACCATACAGAATAGTAAGCACCATAAAATGGAAGAGCGTAGTGTGAGTGTAGGGAAAGTGAAAGTAGTGTAGGGAGAGTGATAGGAGGTTATAATGAGCATTATTTATTCCAAAAAGCTCTTTTGAGAGCTGAAAATTGTCAAGAGATGACTTGTTTGTTAGGTGGGGATTTAAGTAGGGACTAAAGAGATTTAATAGGAGGCAGGGTGAACGGCAGGCACCTGGGTATTCTCATCATTGCAAGTACATGCTGCAGATCTCTGCTATTTTCCACTGTGTTGTATAGTAGTTAATATTAGGAACAGACTCTTGGATGGGATTAGGGTGAAATAGGGAGGGTTTCATCCATGCTCCATACATAATACTAAGCCCCATATAATGTCTTTAGGGTATAATGGGCTCCATATATTGCTTGATACAGTATAATGGCCCTATATAATGCTCCGTACATTATAATGGGTCCCATATAATGTTCCATACAGTATATTGGGCCTCCTATAATACTCCAGAGTAACGGGCCCCATATATTGCTCCATACTGAAAACTGGGCACCATATAATGCTCCATACAGTATAATGGGCACCATATAATGCTCCATACAGTATATATTGGCCACATATATTTCTCCATACTGTATAATGGGCCCCATATATTGCTGTATACAGTATAATGGGCATCGTACGACGGGCTGCTGATAAGTCTTTGGCTTTACCCAGAAACAAACAAGAGAGGAAGATGAAACTTTACTTTTATTCCACATACTCTCCACTGATGTCAACACACTTCTTACATCGGTATTCCAAGTTCTGTAACCCTTGCAAAAAAAAGGATTTCGGTTGTGCCTCAAACCAGGCATCTGTAACAGCTATGGCATCAGAAATGGTGTGAAATTTGATACCCTTGAGGTGTTTCTTTAGGTTTGGAAACAGATGATAGTCGGAGGGAGCTAGATCTGGTGAATAAGGTGGGTGGTCATCCAGCTTGAAGCCCAGCTCTGCCAGTTTTGCCTTTATCGCTTGTGCAGTGTGAGCGGAGGCGTTGTCTTGCATGAACAAGATTCCTTTGGACAGCTTGCTGCATCTTTTGGTCTTCAAAGCTGCCTTCAATTGGTGCAAAATTTCAATGTAATTCCTTGCATTGATGGTGCAACCCTTTTGAAGGTAGTCCACTAGCAGCACGCCCTCCTTATCCCAGAACACAGACGCCATCACCTGATTTTTTCACCCTGAACTTCTTTGGACGAGGAGAACCACTGTGCCTCCAATCTTTTGACTGTTCCTTGGTTTCAGGGTCATACAAACAAATCCAGGTCTGGTCCATAGTGACCAGTCGATCCAGGAAGTTCTTATCAGTCTGAAAATGCTGACAAATGGACCAGAAGGTTTGACTCACATGCCTTTCAGATCTGTTGTCAAACATTTGGGACCCACTTTGCAGAAAGCTTCTTCATGTCCAAATGTTCATGGATAATTACACAAACACATTCATGGGAAATCCCAGGATGTCTGCTATTGCTTAAGCTGAAATTTGCCGATTCTTCAGTATGAGGTTGTGCCCAGCATCAACGAGCATCAACGATCTCCGGAACAACAACCACTCTCGGTCATCCAGGACGTTCCTCATCGTTGATGCTCTAGTGGCCTGTTTTAAATTTGGCAACCCAGTTCTTAACTGTAGAATATGAAGGGCATTGATCCCTCAATGTCTGCGACATATCACCATGAATATCCCTCACGGACTTTCCTTGCAGAAACAAGAATTTTATCACTCCTTTGCTCTCATTTGCTGTGAATATTGCATTAAACTCCACCATTTTGTTTTCCCACGTGCATAGAACACTGTTGTCATAAGCTAAAAACACAAAATTTTGAAAACATATATTAGACACATAAGACTTTCATGTGATGTAACATTCATTACCCTAGAAACAAAAAAGATCACAAAAACAAAGACTTATCAGCAGCCCCTCGTATAATGCTCCATATAGTATAATGGCCCCATATTTTACTCATTACAGTATAATGGGCCCCATATAATGCTCCATACAGTTAAATGAGCTCCAAATATTGCTCCATACAGTATGATGGGCCCCATATAATTCTCCATACAGTATAATAAGCTCCACATATTGCTCAGTACTGTATGATGGGACCCGTATAACCCTCCATACATCAGTAAGGACCCCATATAATGCTCCATGCAAAACCATACAGAATAGTAAGCACCATAAAATGCTCCATACAGTATAATGCCCACATATAATGCTCCATACAGAATAATGTGCCTCATGTATTGCTCCATACATAATACCATATAATCCTTTTTAGGGTATAATGGGCTCTAAATATTGCTCCATACAGTATAATGGGCCCATATATTGCTCCATACAGTATAATGAGCACCATATTATGCTCCATACAGTATAATGGCCCCATATATTGCTCAATACAGTATAATGGGCCCCATATAACGCTCCAAAAGTTAAATAGGCTCCACATATTGCTCCATACAGTATGATGGGCTCCATATAATACTCCATACAGAATAATAGACAACATATAGTATAATGAGTAGAGATGAGCGACTTTCCCTTTTTTCGGGTCAGGTCGGGTTTCATGAAACCTGACTTTCGCAAAAGTCGGGTCGAGCAAAATCGGCTGACTATCGGGAAAAGTCGGTGGTTCGGCCGAAACACGAAACCCAATGCAAGTCAATGGGGAAGCAAAGTCGGCAGGGGTGGAGGACAGTAAACACACCTACAGTGCCCATTTTCAGAGCCGGTGGGAGGCTCAGCCAAAGAGCAGTGCCGGCGCGGCTTTGAGCGGCGCGGGATTCAAATCCCACGCCAAAGCCGCACCGGCACCGCTCATTGGCTGAGCCGCCTGCCGGCTCAGCCAATGAGCGGCGCGGGATTCAAATCCCCCGCCATGCAGCACTGCTCATTGGCAGAGCCGGCTTTGCTATGTGTGTGTGTGTGTGCGAGGCTGTGTGTGTGTGTATGCAGGCATAGTCCGGTGGGACTACAAGTCCCATCCGGCTATGCCTGCTACACTGTCAGTGAGTGACACATTAGCCAATGATGGGACAGTAGTAGTCCCATCATCCGGCTAATGTGTTGAATGTAAAAAAAACATACATTACATACACAACATACAGAACATAGAACATATAACACATAACATACATATAACACAGAACATACATATAACATACAACACGTAACATACATATAACATACATATAACACATAACATACAGAACATACATATAACATACAACACATAACATACATATAACACATAACATACAGTACATACATATAACACTTAACATACAGTACATACATATAACACATAACATACAGAACATACATATAACATACAACTAGTGTTGAGCGATACGATACCGCAAGTATCGGGTATCGGCCGATATTAGCTCTATCGGCCTTTCGATACTTAGTTCCGATATTTTCGTCTTATCGGATACCGGAATCGGGATTGTCACTGTCAGTGTCCGTCGGTCGGGTCTGTCAGGAGTCAGCGGCACTTACCTGGCAGAAGATCTCCGGCGGTCACGGGCTGGACTGCTTCATGGCCGCCATCATCTTTCCCCGGCGGTCACATGCAGTTTCTCGCGATAACTGCAGTGACTGCTGGGTAATCCCGGTCGTAAAGCAGTCAGTCCGATGACGTCACCACCGGGGAAGCAGGTAATCAGCTGTGCTGCGCCGGGATGACAGGCTCTGCCTGTCATTGCGATGTAGCAGAGCTGGATCGTCGTGGGACAGTCGTTACTATGGACTGCGTCGGACAGGTGGTATACTGTTGGTTTGTTTTTTTTCTTTTTTTACAGGAGATCGATGGCGTCGCAGGAATGAGTGTATAATAAAATTAATGAAAACTGTGTTGTCTCTTTTATTTCATTAAAATACTTTTTTCTTGCTTTGTCTTTTTTTTATACATTTAATAACTTTGGGATTAATAATGGATCGGTGTCTTATTGACACCTCTCCATTATTAACCGGGCTTACTGTCACCATGCAATCAACGGTGACATTAACCCCTTATTACCCCACTTGCCACCGCTACAGGGCAGTGGGAAGAGCCGGGTAAAGTGCCACAATTGGCACATCTTTTGATGCGCCAAATGTGGGGCTGCTGTAGCCTGGTATTATCAGGCTGTTGAGGGCCAAAATCCATGGGCCTTGACAGTCTTTTAATACCAGGCCGCAGCAGTCTGCATTTTACTTGGCTGGTTAACAAAAATAGGGGGACCCCTATGCCGTTTTTTTTTCGAGGGGATCCCCTATTTTTGTTAACCAGCCAAGCTAAGCAGACTGCTGTGGCCTGGTATTATCAGGCTTGCAAGGTCCATGGATATTGGATCCTTACCAGCCTGAAAAACCAGGCCTCAGCAGTCTGCTTCATCTGGCTGGTTAACAAAAATAGGGGGGACCCCACGCCAATTTTTTTCGAGGGGATCCCCTATTTTTGTTAATCAGCCAAGATATGCAGACTGCTGTGGCCTGGTATTATCAGGCTGGCAAGGTCCATGGATCTTGGCTCCTTAACAGCCTGAAAATCCAGGCCTCAGCGGTCTGCTTCATCAGGCTGTTTAACAAAAATAGGGGGGACCCCACGCCATTTTTTATTCGAAGGGAACCCCTATTTTTGTTAATCAGTTCCCTCTGACGTCACTGATTGGGTCCCTGGCTGACCTGAAGTGAAAGTGGAAAGCAATCAATTAAGCTTTCCACTTCCTCTCCTGTCAGCCAGGAGAGGAACTCATTCATTTGGGGGTTTACTGTGAGGCTGCAGCATTAGCTGCAGTCCCTGCAGTAAACATTAACCCTTTCTGAAGGATTACACCGTGGGACCTGACTGTGCATGGGATAGGTAAGAATAATTTTGCTTTTTTATTTTATTTTTATTACAGGAAATGGTTTTTGCAGTCAAATAAAAGATGGTCAAAAACATGTGTCTTTATTTCATTAAAATGATTTTTAATTAAAGTGTGTGTGTTTTATTTTTATTTCATGCAATAGGATTAATAATTGATAGTTGTCTAATTGACAGCTCTCAATTATTAACCTGGCTTAAGGTCACCTTTCAATTGCAATGTGGCTTTAACCCCATATTAACCCATTCGCCACAGCTACAGGGCAATGGGAATAGACGGGCAAAGTGCCAGAAAGGGCGAATCTAATTATAGATTTGTCTTTTCTGTGGTGTCTGGGGGCAGATGTTAGTAGCCAGGGGGGGCCAAAAATAATGGTCCCTCTCTGGGCTATTATTATCTGCCCCCATTCGCTGGCTTTGTCTGTCTGGTTGCGAAAATAGGGCGGGAGCCCACGCATTTTTTTTAAACAATTTTACACCTCATATATATATATATACATATATATATATACATGTCATTGAATTTGTGACACATATATATATATATTTATATTTATAGTTCATACACTTCTACATAGTATAATAGCCGCTAAGTCAATTGACGGCTTTTGTGAAAATGCAGAACCCGACATGAAATGACACTTGGTGTACATAGGGTTAACCATGTCTTTTCATGTCCTTTGCTATCTGATTTGCACAAACAATTACATCAGTCTATGTGTGCAAAATTTCACACCTGTAGGGGTTAATTAAAGGTGTAAATTCGTAGCAAAAAAGTCAGTTTTTTTTACAACGAATTTACACCTTTAATTAACCCCTACAGGTGTGAAATTTTACACACATAAGGGTATGCCACACTAAACAACATCGCTAACGGGATCGCTAAAAAACGTCACTATTTAGCGATCCCGTTAGCGATGTTGTTGTGTGCGGCATCTACCAGCGACGAGGCCCCTGCTGTGATGTCGTTCATCACAGCGATCGTTCCGGACCCTATTTTCGTCGCTGGCGCCCCGCTGGTAGGTATCAAATCGCTGAGTGTGGCACCTTTTTTAGCGATTTAGCGGTACTTTTGTACCGCTAAAATCGTTAAGGAGATCGCTAACCGCGATAGCGTCCTAACGACATCGCTAAAATAGGTAGCTACTAGCGATATAGAAACAATCCCGCTAGCGATCTCATTAGTATGCGACGCTAACGAGATCGCTAGCGGGATTGTGTAGTGTGGCAGTACCTATAGACTGATGTAATTGTTTGTGCAAATCAGATAGCAAAGGACATGAAAAGACATGGTTAACCCTATGTACACCAAGTGTCATTTCATGTCGGGTGCTTCTGTCTTTTCACAGAAGCCGGCTTTACCCGGCAATTGAATCAGAGGATATTTTACTATGTAGAAGTGTATAAACTATACATATATGTATATATATATGTCACAATGACATGTATATATATATGTATTCTATGTGTGTATATTTAGTGTTTACAAGGAAATAAAGGTTTTTTTTAGTTGCGATATTTTGTTCCCATAGACTTACATGGGACTTCCGGTATCGGAATCGGATATCGCCGATATTTAGTGATATCGGCGATACCATTCCGATCCAATATTTTTAGATATCGAGCAGTATCGCTCAACACTACATACAACACATAACATACATATAACACATACAGTATACATATAACATACAACACATAACATACATATAACACATAACATACAGAACATATATATAACATACAAAACATAACATAAAGTACATACATATAACAAATAACATACATATGACACATAACATACAGTACATACATATAACATACAACACGTAACATACATATAACATACAACACATAACATACATATAACATACAACACATAACATAGAAAACATACATATAACACATAACATACAGTACATACATATAACATACAACACATAACATACATATAACACATAACATACAGTACATACATATAACATACAACACATAACATATATATAACATACAACACATAACATACAGAACATACATATAACACATAACCTACAGAACATACATATAACATAGAACATGCACATAACATACAACACATAACATAGAGTACATACTCACCAATCACCTATTCCCCGATGCCATCGTCTCCTGTAATAAAAATAAAATAATAAAAAAACCTAGACATCACCTGTCCGCTGTAGTCCAGATAATAACGAGTGTCCCACGACGATCTCCGGTATAGAACGCTGACATCGGGTGATGTCAGCACTCTACACCGCCCCTGCGATACACTCCTGTGTATCAATCAGATGCCGGCAGAGAATGACGTCACTACAGTTCATTCTCTCACTGGCAATGCTCGGTGAGAAAATTCCCACGCAGCATTGCCATAAAGTGAGAGAATGAACTCAGTGATGCACTGCAGGAGCCATTGTCTCCATACAGTATATTGGGCCCCATATAATGCTCCAAACAGAGTAACAGGACCTATATATTGCTCTATATAGAATACCTGATGTCACTGTTCTATAGGGGAGACCGTCTTGGGACATTCATTATGTTATGTGTTATATGTATGTACTGCATGTTATGTGTTGTATGTATGTTCTCTATGTTATGTGTTATATGTATGTTATATGTATGTACTGTATGTTATGTGTTGTATGTTATATGTATGTTCTGTATGTTCTGTGTTATATGTTATATGTATGTTCTGTGTTATATGTATGTTATGTGTTATATGTTCTATGTTCTGTATGTTGTGTATGTAATGTATGTCTTTTTTACATTCAACACATTAGCCGGATGATGGGACTACTACTGTCCCATCATTGGCTAATGTGTCACTCACTGACAGTGTAGCAGGCATAGCTGGATGGGACTTGTAGTTCCATCGGAAGATGCCTGCATACACACACACACACACACACACAGCCTCGCACACACACACACATAAAGCCGGGCGGCACCACTCAGCCAAGGCGGGGATTTGAATCCTGCGCCGCTCATTGGCTGAGTCGGCGGGCGGCTCAGCCAATCAGCGGTGCCGGCGCGGCTTTGGCGGGGGATTTGAATCCTGCGCCGCTCAAAGCCACGCGGCACCGTTGCACACGTCATCTCGTTGCCCACAGTGTACGTCCTTGCTCATTAGTGAAAAGGCGAGACCCGACCCCGATTTTGGCGCTCGGGTCACCGAACGTTCAGCCGACTGCACTCCACGGTCAGGTTTCGTTTCATGAAACCCGACTTTGGCGAAAGTCGGCGGTTTTTGAAAATGAAAGGACCAGACCTGGATTTGTTTCGCTCAACTCTAATAATGAGTAGAGATGAGCGAATTTGTTTGGATTTCGTCCTCGAGTCTGATTTTGACATATTTGAGCCATATTCGAACAATATTTGTATGTCTTATGATCGGTTCCAAACATATTTGTTAATTTTTACTCCCATTGACTCTTTTGACGTTCAGCTGTGTTCGACGAATATTGCAAAAAACAATATTTGATTCTGATCGTATTCGGAAACGAATCCGAACAAATTCACTCATCTCTAATAATGAGCCTCATATAATGCTTCATACAGAATAATTTGCCTCATGTATTGCTCCATACATAATACTGGGCCCCATACAATCCTCTTTAGGGTATAATGGGATCTAAATATTGCTCCATACAGTAAAATGGCCCCATATAATGCTCCTTACAGTATAATTGGCCCCATATAATGCTCCATACAGTATATTGGGCACCATATAATGCTCCATACAGTATATTGGGCCCCATATAATGCTCCAAACAGAGTAACAGGACCTATATATTGCTCTATACAGAATACTAGGCCCCATATAATGCTCCATACAGTATAACGGGCACCATATAATGCTCCATACAGTATATGTTGGCCAAATATATTGCTCCATACAGTATAATGGGCCCCATATATTGCTCCATACAGTATAATGGGCACCATATTATGCTCCATACAGTATAATGGCCCCTTTCGTTGCTCAATACAGTATAATGGGCCCCATATAACGCTCCATAAAGTTAAATGAGCTCCACATATTGCTCCATACAGTATGATGGACTCCATATAATAAGCCATACAGAGTAATAGGCACCATGCGGTATAATGAGTAGAGATGAGCGAATTTGTTTGGATTTTGTCCACGAATCTGATTTTGACATATTAGAGCCATATTCAAACAATATTCTTGCCGAATGTAAGTCTTATGATCGGTTCCGAACATATTTGGTAATTTCTACTCCCATTGACTCTAATGACGTTCAGCTGTGTTCGACGAATATTGCAAAAACAATATTCGATTCCAATCATATTCGGAACCGAATCCGAACAAATTCGCTCATCTCTAATAATGAGCCTCATATAATGCTCCATATAGTAAGTTATTTTTCACCAAATAATGCTCTAAACAGATTAATAGGTCCCATATAATGCTACATATAGAACCACACAGAATAATAAGCACCAAATAATGCTGCATTCAGTATGAGACCAGAGCTGCGTGGAATGGGGAGAGGTGATTATTTGACAGGGCGGCCAGTGCCAGCCCTGGCATTGTGCTCATCCGACTCACAGGCCCCATACCGTGGCGGTGTCCTAGACAGCGAGTGGATTCCCATTTGTTCAGAACCCCGGAACATGCCTGGGTTCGCCAGGCGGTGATGCCAGCCCTGCCCGGGATGACCACACCCTCTGTCCCCCCCGGTAGCTACGCTACAGCATCAAGAACATACATCTACTCTGAACAATGTTATGTTCCTGCTCAGAGCAGATACCATCTTCAGTGTTGTGGTGTGAGAGTACACCCTGCTTTCGAAAACATACTGATACTCTATTAGAAGACTTTTCCCTGCCTGCAGCTTCAGTATCTATCATTGTCACACTGGTCTTTTCTCTGATTGGAGTGAAAATGCTCTGATCAGAGCAAAGACATGTGTAATAGTAATAAATAGAAGCTGTTGACAGGCAGAGACAACTGTATTAATATAATTATCAATGGTGGAGGGCAGTGAACAGTCTTTTAATGAAGTGCAGCAATTTCAATGAGAGCCTTGCATGTGTGAGCACTTCCAAGTCCCTCTCTTCTCACTACACAGCGAGACCACAAGTTATCACGAGATCTCTCTGCTTAGTGTGCAGAGAGAAACTAGGAAGTGTTCCAATAAGCGCAGCTCCTGGGGGCATAGCTATACTTTATTAGAAGACCAAACACTCTCCCTTGCCCATCACCAGCAATAAGTATATTAGAGTTGTCCCTGTCTGTCAGCAGCTTCTCTATCAATGTCACACTGGTTATTGCAGTGATTTGAGTGTTTTTACTCCGATCAAGCACAGACCAGTGACAATGATAAATAGTCTAAGGGGGAACATTTTTCCTTGTGGAGAGTAACAAGCCGCGTAAGGAGACTTACCGTTGTGCTCAAACGTTTACATACCCTGGCAGAATTTTTGCTTTCTTGGCCTTTTTTCAGAGAATATGAATAACACCAAAACTTTTTCTCCACTCATGGTCAGTGGTTGTGTAGTGACCAGAAAGACCATTATTAATGTATGGTATATGCAGTGACCAGAAAAACCATTATTAATGTATGTTATATGTCATATGGTAAGTGTGTTCTCTATTCCTTACATAATTACAATTGTGATACCTGCTCCTTGTTTTTCCTTGGAAGGAGGAAAATTATTTAATATTATGCTGCCCTCTACTGCCTTGTTTTGGTATTACAACTTGTAGTACTATGCTGCCCTCTTCTGCCTTAGTTTGGCATTGCAACTTGTTTTTGTGATTTGAAACAAGTGGCGGTTGGTGGTGGCGTGAGACTGAAAACGGGGATTTACGAGCGGTTCCCGTGGTGAGAGGAGGTAGGAAATTGGGGCTTCTCATTTGGAACCAGTGGGAAGTATGAATAGCATCCGATTCAGAGTGCCCTGCGTTTTCCAGCGACAGAGAGCTGAGACTGCAGAACTGCACAGCAGATTTCCTGGATACTCTGATCAAATTAAGGGCGGTTGATCCTTCCCGTTCCCGCAGCACCGTTAGTCTAATGAAATTTACTGCCATCCTCCCAAGGCCGGGACCGAGAAAAGGTTTTGATAGTCGCAATGAGTAAGAAAAAGTATATCTGCTACTCATGACTGTTATGTTGGAAAATATAAGAAATGTTACTAATCTTCAGTAAAGTTCAGCTTTCAAGTTTGCACATGACCCCGGTGTATGATTCTTTTGTCCGCGGCCTCACACCTTGCGGGCATCAACATCACTCACAGTCTCATATATCAGTCATCTCCCCCCTTTATAATTGCCACCTAACCTAGGGATTGTTAGAGCCATCGGAGTCACCATGACTGAACCATCCTCCGAGATACTGGGCTCAGCATCTCACAAGGTGGTGCGACAGTTGAGTGAAGCGATTTATTGTCAAACTGCTGTGTTTTTTTTAAAATCATAATGACAACCGAAAACATCCAAATGACCCTGATCAAAAGTTTACATACATGATTTTGGCCGGATAACATGCACAGAAGATTACACAAATGGTTTTGAATGGCTACTAAAGGTACCATTCTCATCACTGACCTTTTGGTTGTAATCAGTGTGTGCATTAAAGCTGAGTGAGTATCTGGGATCCAGACTGACTCTTGTATCTTTCATCCAGCCACTGACATTTCTGGATTGTGAGTCATGGGGAAAGCAAAAGAATTGCCAACAGATCTACAGGAAAAGGTAGTTGAACTGTATAAAACAGGAAAGGGATACAAAAAGATATCCAAAGAATTTATAATGACAGTCAGCAGCATTCAAATGGTAATTAACATATTGAAAATCAGGAGCTCTGTAAAAACAAAACCACGGTCAGGTAGACCAACAAAAATTTTGTTCACAACTGACAGGAAAATTGTTTGGGATGCCAAGAAAAACTCACAAATAACATTAGCTGAAATACTGGACAATCTGAAAACTAGCGGTGTGGCTGTTTCAAGATGCACAATAAGGAGGCACTTGAAGAAAAATGAGCTGCATGGTCGAGTTGCCATAAGAAAGCCATTATTGCGCAAATGTCACAAAGTATCTGGCCTATAATACGCAAAACAGCACAAAGACAAGCCTCAAAACTTCTGGAACAAGGTAATTTGGAGTGATGAGACCAAAATCTTTTTTGCCACAACCATAAGTGATACACTTGGAGAGAGGTCTACAAGGCCTATGATGAAAGGAACACCATTCTTACTGTAAAGCACTGAAGTGGATTGCTGATGTTTTGGGGATGTGTAATCTACAAAAGAGGAAATTTGGTCAAAGTTGAAGGAAATATGAATGCAGCACGTTATCAGAAAATACTGCTGCGTGTGGGACGTACTTGGATGTTCCAACATGACAACGATCCAAAATACAAGGCCAACTCAACCTGTAATTGGCTACAGCAGAACAAAATGAAGGTTATGGAGTGGCCATCTCAGTTTCTTGAACTCAAAATCATTGAGTCACTCTGGGGAGATCTCAATCGCGCTGTTCATGCTAGACATCCCAGGAATTTACAGGAACTGGAGGCTTCTTGCCAAGAAGAGTGGGCAGCTTTACCATCTGAGAAAATAAAGAACCTCATCCACAACTATCACAAAAGACTTCAAGCTGTCATTGATGTTAGAGGGGGCAATACACGGTATTAAGGAATGAGGTATGTAAACTTTTGATCAGAGACATTTGGATGTTTTGGGTTGTCATTATGATTTAAAAAGAGAAAACACAGTAGTTTGACAATAAATGGGTTCACCCAACCACTAATCATGAGTGGAGAAAAAGTTTTGGTGTTATGATTTATATTCTCTGAAAAAAAGCCAAGAAATCAAAAATTCGGCTGGGGTATGTAGACTTTTGAGCACAACTGTATAGGCCATACAGTGCTCCCTTGTGAATTTAAGTATTCAAATGGCTTCTTCAGAAGGAAGAGGAATGTATCTTTGGTGCCACCTATTAAATATAGCAATCCTAAAAGTCAATATTAGTCCTCTAACGAGATTTAAACCACGTATTAGGATAAGAAGCCAAAATAGAAAATCCATTTGCAGACACATGTTTATTGGTGTTGTCCCTCCTCAGTGGAAACTATGAGATCTGATTTGGAGAGGTGAACGGCATGTGCCCGTAGATTAAGGGGGAATGTATCTCCTTGCGGCACCACCAATTGGATGTAGCAAACTTAAAAGTCAATTTCGACCCTTTATCAAGACTTGCTAAGTCATAAAAATATACAAAAATACAGAGATCAAAGTATGTTTCTATTAAAACAATAAAAGTAAAGTATACAACATTAGATTATTATTTGACAACTGGTAATGAAAAAGACAAACCACTAAAAATAAATGTGATCAATAAGGTTTCAACACGTTTTTCTTACAAGTATGCAAGTTCATCAGGAAACAATATAACATGTGTTAGACCCTCAGTGATAGAACTGTAGCCAGAGCAGATGACACATATTTTAACAATTATCTTCAAAGTGACAAATCTGATGTATAACCACTTTCCAACTGGGTGATTTTCCACTTTTGCACTTCTGTTTTTTCCTCCTATTCTACCGAGAGCAATAACTTTTGTATTTTCCTATCAACATAACCATATGCAAGTTTGTTTTTTCTTTGTTGAGTTGTAGATTAAAGTGGCACTATTCATTTTACCATACAATGAATCAGGGGTGGACATTGACAGCTTGGGGCCCCTGTGCATGTTTCTGGGCCCCCCTTTTATGGCGAGAAAGCTATATATATATATATATACAGTACAGACCAAAAGTTTGGACACACCTTCTCATTCAAAGATTTTTCTGTATTTTCATGCCTATGAAAATTGTAGAATCACGCTGAAGGCATCAAAACTATGAATTAACACATGTGGAATTATACATTACACTTTACAAAAAAGTGTGAAACAACTAGGCATGTAGAATCCAGCCGTTCACCTTTTCTGCGTGCAAAGCAGTAATCAAAGCAAAAGGTGGCTACTTTGAAGTACCTAGAATATAAGACATATTTTCAGTTGTTTCACACTTTTTTGTAAAGTGTAATGTATAATTCCATATGTGTTAATTCATAGTTTTGATGCCTTCAGTGTGATTCTACAATTTTCATAGTCATGAAAATACAGAAAAATCTTTGAATGAAAAGGTGTGTCCAAACTTTTGGTCTGTACTATATATATATATATATATATATATATATATATTATATATTATAATATATATATACAGTATATATAGCCACACACACACATACATGTGTATATATATTACATAGTCTCCTTTATTATGTATATTGCCGTCCCTTATTACACAGTGCCCTCTCTTGTTGTGTAGGGCACCGTACCTTACATATTGGATTATATAAAGCCATGTCTTTATTTCATATCACCCTGTCTTGTTAGTGTATAATGCAATGATTGCTGATGGAGCATGGGAAAGCTTCTTTTCTAATGGAAAAGCTAAAGGACTGGTCATCTGGTCACCGGCTGACCCATCAGCAGTCATTTTATTTCTAACAAGAGAGGGGACTATGTAATAAAAGAGGCTGCTGGGAATAACAAAAATAGCAAGAATAAATTATGTAAGAAATAGCACCATACATAACAGCAGAAGAAGCTATGTTATAAGGCATGGCAATATATATAACTAGAGAGGATGGTATGCAATAAGGGATGGTGTTATACTGTACATAATACAAGAGGAAACTATGTAACTAATGATGGTGTTATACATAATAAATGATTACACTATATACTAAGGGACTGTGCTGTGCTATACATAATAAGTGAGTACACTATATACTAAGGGACTGTTTTATACATAATAAGTGATTACGCCATATACTAAGAGACTGTGCTACACATAATAAGGCTACATTCCTGTATCAAAATTGGATCAGAACAGAACATTCTCTGACCCTCACGGATCTCATTCTCAGATCTGTGATTTTCATGTGTGTGTGAATGGACCTATAAAACTCTGAGTCCGTGTGCCATCCAATAAAAAAACCTGGAAGTGTCATGGAAATATATATGTATTCCATATATTCAATGTATATGTATTACAGTCATAGATCTCACTTGCTAAAAATCCTGTGCTCACACATATCTATGCAAGAGCTGATGCTAGCTATACGACCCTGACCTACATAAATCAGGCTATTGCAAAAGATAGTTCATAGGGACTTTTTACCAAGGACACAAACAAGAACAGAATGTCCGGATAGATATCTCTTGTTTTCTTTACTAGTCACGCAGGAAAGCTGGGGCAAAGAACAATAAACAATAAATCTGCAACTTCATCCCTTTTATCATAATTATCATAATTATCATACTTACACTAAAACAGCCAATAATCTAGCAGCTTTTAATTGTATGCTAATTGACTAACCAGCCCCTTTTTGTAAACGTATAAAACCTTGAATGAATAATAAACTGTTAGTCTTGACGAACTGTTATACTGACACTTCCGTTGTGGACAGTCCTCATTTTGTCTGAGCGCTCAAAGAAAAGACATTTGATATAAAATTGGGAACAGAAGCAGCAAACACTGCAGGATAGATTTATCCTAATTAAATTTCCATAACAGCTGGCGCCCAACGTGAGCGGCAACGCAAGCGATCCCGGAGAAGCCGGCGGGAGCCCCGGGGAGAGTTCTCTTTTCTATGTGAAAGGCACAGGAAAGTTTATTTTTAGATTGCTGTCTGCTATAAAAGAGCAGTGGTAGTCTTGCATCGTGTAGAAGGTACAGCAAGTTATTTGAACGGACCAGGAAGTGATTTTTATGTGAATAAGATTGAAAAGGTGTTAAATCGTCTGTGAGAAAATGATCACTGATATGTCACAAGAGCAGGATCTAGAGCCACACACATCACATGTCCATCCTGTGGAGACACGGGACAGGTGTAGTCTGCTCTCATTGAATAAAGAGCCTTGTACAGGGAAAAACGCTCCCCGCCTCTCTCCACAGGGAGAAGGCATTTTTGCTTCAACGGTCCCCTCTCAAGAATCACAGGGGGACACCCTCTCCTCTTTCTTCTCTCAGTCCCTTTCTCCTTCTTCTTCAGACTTCTCTCCTCTTTCCTCGCTGCCTTTTCTCTCTATCCTTCTTTCCCTATCATTCCTTCTTTCCCCTCCCTCACATGTCTGACACGTCTTTTCTCTTCTTCTTCCTCCTCTTCCTCTCCTCCTCCATCTTTCTCTACTTCTCCCCCTCCATCTTTCTCCTCTCTCTCTCCTCCATCTTTCTCTCCCTTCCCCCTTTCACTCTTTTCTGTCTCCCTTCCATCTTTCTCCTCTCTCTCCCCTCCATCTTTCTCTCCCTCCCCTCCTTCTCTCTCTTCTCTCTCCCCTCCATCTTTCTCCATTCCTCCCCCTCCATCTCTCTCTCTCTCTCCTCCTCTACACCTCACTCCTCCCTCATCACACCCCACTCTTTCTCCCTCAGTGCCTACAGCACGAGGCACCCTGTCTATCCCAAGCACAGTACAAACATTGCCAGTCATTATATCAGGAGAAGAAAGTGCAAATCTCCCTACACAAAACGCTGCAGGTAGCCCCCAGACACAACAGCTAGCAGAGTCCACAGCCAGGGCTTCACAGGGGGGAGGTGTAGCTACAGACACAAATGAGGAACCTCAGCAAGGAAGAGGGAAATTGCCATGCAGCAAGACAACTTTTAAGCCCAAATTTCAGCCAGTGTATGCACCAAGCACACCATGTCACTTCTCATCTGATGAAGATGAAGACACAACGTCATACATGCTGCCCAATACTAGGGAAGAAAACCCACAAACACCAAGAGAGCAGGGACAGGTAGAGGCACCATCCTATGAGCCCTTCATCCCAAGCCAGGTGATCAGTATGCTGCCAGACCCAGGGATACACCCCATGCCATTTTGCCAAAAAATGCAGCAGATCCAGCGAACGTATGCAGCAGCCTGGATTGATCTCTGGGCCGTAATGGAAATAAAAGCAGGTGATGCATTCTGGCCAATTATGAGAGAACACTTCAAGCTTCCAGCAGAATTAGATGCGTATGCCTGGGAGACAGGACCAAAGCTAATTGAGCAGCTCAGAGAATGGGCCAAAAGCAGACTGACAGGATAAACTCTCAGCCTACATGTCACGAGCCAAGACCAGACAGAGTCTGTAGAGGAGTTCCATGACAGAGTGATGCAAGTGTTTCAAGATTTGGGCCTCAATACCCATGATCAGACACACAGACGGATGTTGGCACAGGCTTTTGTGCCTGGACTGAGAGAACCAATCAGGAAACCACTGGTAGTAGCCAGGCCTGAGTACAAGTCAATAGCAATGGATACCCTGCTCGCAGTAGCAAAAAGGATTGAGTTCCACGGGGACAGAAGGGATGTCCAGTGTTACAAATGTGGCGAGTTTGGTAATTTCCGGAACCGGTGCAGAACACCGACTTCGCCCAGAAGAAGAAGAAACACAGAAAGCAGTGAAGAACCCCGTCCATAGGACAGGAGCACACCAAGTCCACAGGGAAACCCCACCAGTGGGACCAATATCCTGAGAGTGGATGGCGTAGTCAGATCTTTTCTTGTGGAACTCCGCAACCTCACCTATCTATCAGAATCTTCTGCGTCCTGCATGGGAATTGATGGTCAAGTCAGATATTTCCAGATTATGAAGCCCCTGAGCATGTGGACTCAGCCAGAACACTCCATCATGTCCCAGTTTGTTGTGTCAAAGACCTGCACCCTCAACCTATTGGGAGTGGACCTACTGCAGAAGCTGAAAGCGACCAGAGTGTTCCAGGAAGATGGGACTATGACACTTTCTTCACCCCTGACCCAAGAATAAACAGGAACCTCAAACAACCACACTGCAGACCTATCACAGGAGGTGCTGGACATAGTACCAGAAAGCCACTCCATCACCCAGAGTCAAGATGTCTCTGACCAACTGAAGGTCTAAGTGAACTCGCCTAAGAAGACGGCCTGAGAACTTTGACATTGGCCAGGATATTCAACTCAAGAAGGACCCTACTCGCTTGATGGAATGGCAACACCTCATCCGGCTCCAACGCCAGAGGTTCATCTTTTGCAAGCACCAGGAGGTGCCCCCTGCAATCAACCAGTTCACCCAGGCCCTAGACTGGCAAAAGGCCACTCAGATCTTCAAACTTGTGCACAAATAGTGACCTGAGACCGAGCTGGAGAAAAAGAAACAACTGATGGCCCGTGCTGAGAAAAAAGCAGCCGGTTAAGGAGACGTCCCAACAAGAAAACCCCCTGTGACCAGAGCAGGTGCTAACACAGTGACTGCCTTGGTGGAGAACAAGAAAGCCAGCTGGTCGTCATCTCTCATGATGTGGATCCTAGTAGACAGCTTGTTTTCCCGCCAGCTCTGTGCCGGGAGATGTAAGTCCCCTGCCGCATAGTGAAGGACAAGGCCAAACTGGGCTGCCTCGTCCATCGGAATCAATCCCAGCTTTCCACAGTGAAGAAAAAGACTGTAAACCCCACTGAGTTCAGAATGGTGCAAGGCCTGGAGGCCGTGAAAGAGGCTACGGTATTTGAAACCCCAACAGTGCTGAACCCGCACACTCTGCTCTCAAAAGTCCCAGTCACCGCAACGTATTCACTGTGATCAACCTAGCCAGTGCCTTCTTCAGTGTCCCCCTCCACCTGGATGACCTGCCTGCCTTCACGCACCAGTGCAGTGCATATGGACAGTGTTGCCTCAAGGTGCTCAGAACAAGTCCTTCAAGTTTCACCAAGACAATGTCCTCCATCCTCGTCACTGGATTGCAGAATATGCAGGAGTCACTCTTCTACAACCGTGGATGACCTTCTCTTTTGCGTGGTTGACATCGATACCTGCACAGTCCATTCCCTGTTCCTTGAGGAACAGCAACGCAAGGTCTGGAAGAACAAAGTCCAGTGGTGTCAGAAGCAAGTTACATCCCTGGGACACTGTGTTGCTCACCAGACGGAACACCTGTCAAATGACTGGAAGACCACTGTGGAGAAGATGGCTCCCCAGCAACTCCGAAGATGCTGCAGGCCTTCCCTGGTCTAGTGTCGTATTGCAGAACCTGGATCCCTGATGCCTCAGTCCTAATGCAGCCTCTGTGCGCTTGCATCAACGCAACCCCGCTCCTTCTATCAGACGCAGCCTTCAACCCATTCAGGAGATTGGAAGAACTCCACAGTCTCAGCGCCAATACCAGGCCTACCTGACTACGAGAAGCCTTTCCGTCTACCTGATGGAAGAAAGAAGGTCATGCTACTGGAGTCCTGACACGGATTCACGGGGAAAACAGAGACTTTTAGGCTGCCTCTCAGCCTGCTTGGATCCAGTTGCAAGAGGAGCACCCTCCTGCCTGATGGCAGTAACTGCAGCACACACCTTCCTTGACAAGACTGCTGACATCACTCTTGGACAGCCACTGGAAACTCTCACTCCACACGACATCTTGGCAATCCTCAATCAAGCTCAACCAACAATAATCTCCCCACCGCCAGACATCTTTGTGGCGCCTCTATCGCCTTTGTCTCACAATGTCACCGTCTCCAGACCTACAGTCCTCATTCCGGCCACTCTACTCCCACTCCCAAGGGGGGATACAATATGGACTTTTCAGAACAAAAATTTACAGAATTTATCCTCCACTTGGATGGCTCCAGATTTGCAGATGATGAAGAAGTTTCCACACAGGAAGTGCAGTGACCAGCAATCAAGAAATCCTGTGGTCCAGAAGTCTGTCACCTAGCCTGTCAGCCCAGGAAGCAGAACTTATAGCGCTGACGAAGGCCTGCCAGATGGCAGAAGGCAAGACTGTAAACATCTACACCAACTACAGGTGCTCGCATGTCATAGCACACGACTTTGGGCCCATCTGGGCTGCAAGGGACTTCATCACAGCAAGCGGGACAACCGTGAAGCATCATGGAGCCTTCAGGGACCTGCTGGGTGTACTCCAACTTCCAAAATGGTGGCAATTTGAAAAATCAAAAGCGCATGGAAAACTGAGAACAGAAGAGGCGTGAGACAATAACATGGCGGACATGGCAGCCAAAGAAGCGGCCAAAGGAAGACAACATGGAGAAGTGGGAGAGGTCGTAGAGCCGGACGGCTACTACATGACGACTGAAGACAAGAAACCTGACAAAAAGACGTCCTGGGATCTGCTCAAGAAGTTGCAAGACCAAGCTCCAAAAGGAGAAGAAGAGCTGAATGCAAAAAAAGCAACACGTGAAGAAGGAAGGCTATCTACAATGAACTCCAAACCCTGCCTACCACAAAGTATGCACCCTATGGTGGACCAATGGGCACATGGACCCACACACACGGATCAAAGACACAGATGAATGATCCGATTGGTGCTTACTGGTTCGCTTCAGGGATCTCCACCCTAACAGCCAAATTCACCAGCAGCTGTCTGACATGCGGCAAATGCAAGCCTGGACGTGTGGAAGAAAGTCCCCCTCACTTCATCTGGCAAGACCACTCTACCAGCTTCAGAGGATCCAGATAGACCACATCCAGATATCGCCAAGTGAAGGATTCAAATACGCCATTGTGGTCAAAGAAGTGTTTTCAAGATGGACAGAAGCCTTCCAAGTCAGCAAAGACTACTGCAAAGCAGCTACTTTCGGAAAATAGTGTGCAGATACGGAGTTCCAGAAGTGATAGAAAGTGATCAGGGACCCGCATTCACAGCAAATCTGACACAAGAGATCTGGTTAGCAGTAGGGTCAGATTTAGGCCTACAAACTCCTTACCACCCCCAGAGCAGTGGGAAGGTAGAAAGACTGAAGGGAACACTTAAGAATAGGATGCTGAAAATTGCCCGAGACACGCAAACCATGGCATGACACACTCCCAATTGCACTGTTTAGCGTAAGGCACACTCCCAGAGACCCAGAAAAGCTGTCACCATGCGAAATTTTGTTTGGGTCTAGTCCCAAGTTAGGTGCATTCTTCCCTCAGCAGCAGAATATGTAAAATGATATCTTGTTTGCTTATGTAATTGAATTGGTCAAAAAACTAATGTCCATTCTCGAGTTTTTCTCTTCACTGCCAGATCCAGACTCAGTGTCCGGTACGCACTCCTTGAAAGCCAGGAGACTGGGTGTTGGTGAAAAAAGTTGGAAATGAGAACACTCGATCCCAGATTTGATGGTCCTGTCCAAGAGCCCCAGATGACACCAACCTCTGTGAAACTAGAGGGAAAGCCTGCTTGGATCCACGTATCGCATCGCAAGGAAGCTCCCGTGCCAGAAGAGACACCTAAGCCATGAATGATGTCGTGGATGCTCTGACTGACCAGACAGATGACCTACCTGACGAAGAATACACACGTTTTTCTGAACATGCAGTTAAATAAAGAGACTATGATTGCAAACACATGAACCCCTGCTAGGGACAGATCTCCTGACCGCCCATTTGCGAAAAGCCTGCATCGATGAGGGTTACATGTGCTAGGCATGTGCCAGCCCATCGGCAGCACAAAAGAGTTGCAGCGCTTTGGGACAGGAGCAGGTTTTTAAGGCAAGTGGTATCTAAGGGGGGACTGTCATGGAAATATATATGTATTCCATATATTCAATGTATATGTATATGTATTACAGTCATAGATCTCACTTGCTAAAAATCCTGTGCTCACACATATCTATGCAAGAGCTGATGCTAGCTATACGACCCTGGCCTACATAAATCAGGCTATTGCAAAAGATAGTTCATAGGGACTTTTTACCAAGGACACAAACAAGAACAGAACGTCCGGATAGATATCTCTTGTTTTCTTTACTAGTCACGCAGGAAAGCTGGGGCAAAGAACAGTAAACAATAAATCTGCAACTTCAGCCCTTTTATCATAATTATCATAATTATCATACTTACACTAAAACAGCCAATAATCTAGCAGCTTTTAATTGTATGCTAATTGACTAACCAGCCCCTTTTTGTAAACGTATAAAACCTTGAATGAATAATAAACTGTTGGTCTTGACGAACTGTTATACTGACACTTCCGTTGTGGACAGTCCTCATTTCGTCTGAGCACTCAAAGAAAAGACTTTGATATAAAATTGGGAACAGAAGCAGCAAATACTGCAGGATAGATTTATCCTAATTAAATTTCCATAACAGAAGCACATGGACATTTCACACAAATGTGAAAATGTAGAAAAAGGGATTTTACAAAAAACTTTATCACATTGCCTTAGTCCTTGTCCTGTGTCCCCATCATTTATTATAAGTCCTTGAGAGCATCAAAATGAATTTGGAAGTGGGAGAAGACATTATCAAGTACTGAGCATCCTCCAACACATCCCAATTCATTACAAGTCACTGACAGCATCTTCTTCCACCTTTCAATTCATTACAATAAGTCTTATGAACCTTATCGCCTCCTCTCTCAATTCCTATTAAATTTTAAGTCCCCGATAGCATCACAATGAATTGTGAGAAGGGAAAGATGCTATTGGTGCTTAGCACCCTCCTCCACCACCCAATTTATTTTACATCCACATCTAATGTCCTTCTCCCCTCCCCCTGTTCATAAGTCCATTATAAGTCCCCCTTTCTCCCATCCCAATCCCACACACCCTTCATTGTCCTCCTCTCCCCCCGCATCCCATCATTGTCCTCTCCCCACCTCCATCATTGCCCTCTCCACCAACCCCATCATTGCTCTCTCCACCACCCTATCATTGCCCTCTCCACCCTCCCAATCATTGCCCTCTCCACCACCCACATCATTGCCCTCTCCACCACCTCCATCATTGCCCTCACCACGCCCATCATTTCCCTATCCACTACCCCATTACTGCCTTCTCCCCACCTCAATCATTGTCCTCCCCACCACCCCATCATTGCCCTTTCCACCACCTCTATCATTGCTTTCTCTCCCACCACCCCATCATTGCCCTCTACATTACCTCCATCAATGCCTTCTCCACCACTATACCATCATTGTCCTTTCCACCACCTCTATCATTGCATTCTCCCCAACCAACCCCATCATTGCCCTTTCAACCACCTCTATCATTGCTTACTCCCCACCACCTCCATCATTACCCTCTCTATCACCCCCATCATTGCCCACTCCAACACCTACACACAGACACACACACAAATACACGCATAGCACCACTCACCTCTTCACATGTTCCCCAGCAGCTGCTGCATCTTAACTGCCTTTTTTAGCTTTTCTCTTCATCTCTGCAAGATGAATGTTGACGTCATCTAGCAGCGCTGTTGTGTCAGACAGGAAGTCCAGGCAGGAAGCAGGATGGATCCCTGCAGCTCCGCTCTGCAGCCATTTGCTGCAGGGATTACTCCCTGGTTGCCGCACATGAGTGCAATCTGGCCAGGGGCCCCTTGTGGCCAGATAAACAGGCCAGATTGCCCTCATTGTTAGCCGCCCTGTAACGGCTGCACATGCGGTATGTCCGCCCCTGCAATGAAATGAAAAAAGAGAAAAAATTCCAATTGCATTAAAATTGTAAAAAAATGCAATTCTTCAATGTTTTTTGAATTTTGTTTTTAGCGTTCATTTTGTGGTAAAAATGACTTGACAATATGATTATCCAGATAAGTATGATAATGGCAATACTTAACAATGCAATGCAATTCCTATGCTCTAGAGTAATCATTCTTGGTAAGTTATGGTGCAAACCTTAATCTTTTTAATTTGTATGCTTTCTTTGGTTGGCGCCTATTCACACTAGCTTAGATGTGCTGGTCCTTCTTTTTGTCTATTTGTATTAAGCTTTTTGGACATGTGCACTCTCACTCCCAATAGCCACAGGTGATTTTAAGCAGATTAGCTGGTCCATTCCTGCCCCATAAATTGTAGAGGTGACATAGGGACTAAATTTACGAATGAAACCGTGACGTGGTAATTGGGCATACATATATTGGCCAATCTATGCGCTAAGAGCCTTCATTTTTTCATAGCAATTTTTGCAGATACATATTTCATATATACATTATAGAGCGCTTTTTTCAAAAAATTTTCTATGGCAGCAATGTGATTCCTATGCTCTAGAGTAATCATTCTTGGTAAGTTATGGTGCAAACCTTAAACTTTTTGACTAGTTTTCAACCAAGAGGTGATCGTCCAACCTGAGAACCATTGAAGAATGAGCTGCTGTGAGCGAAGCATCAAGGACTAGTGGTGATGTCTTTGAGGTTTCTGATGGTCACTGAAGCTGTGTTCACAGCCAAGCCACTGAACTGCAGGGACCTTGGTGAGATCAGCACTGCACAGGGCAAGTGTAAGTGCCAGACAAAGTGCCAGAATTGGCACATCTAATAGATGTGCCTTTTCTGGGGTGGCTTGCTGCTGCTAATTTTTAGGCTGGGGTGACAATATCCATGGCCCCTTACCATCCTTTAACTTGGCTGGTTGTCAAAAATGGGGGACCCTACGCCGTTTTTTTAAATAATTTATTTAAATAATTAAAAAATATGGCTTGGGGACTCATCTATTTTTGATAACCAGCCTTGCTGAAGCTGACAGCTGAGGGTTGCAGCTCACAGCTGTTTGTTTTGCCTGGCTTGTTATCAAATATATAGGGGAACCCCAAATCATCTTTTTTAACAACCAGGAAATGCTAAGTCACTGGATCAGTGAGTTGAACTGAATTCATTGACTGTGAACGGCCAGGAACTTTCTGATGGCACTGCGATCAGAGAACTTCAGCATGCTCTTGGTGATGTCAGTCAGGTCACAGGAGCTCACCGCAAGATACTGAGAAGTGGTAACACACACTGGTCAGTGTCTCTGCTAGATGGCAGGCTGTACAGTCTCATCTTGCACCAATGCAGCCTGCCATCTAGATGTAAAAGAGCTAGACCAGTTATGGAAAAATGGATTATTATCTTCTTGGTTGACAGGTGAGGAATATTGTGGTTTATTATTTTAATTTTGTTACAGGAGACAATGGCATCTGTGGATTGGGCAATGACCTGAGTGTGGGTTATTTTAGATTCAGTAAATGAGTCTGTGCCATTCTTTCAATTCTGACACTTTAAGCTTGCTGTGTTTTTTTTTTGCATTATAACTGTAGGATTAGTAATTGATAGGCGTTTTATAGACGTTTCTCCATTACGAAGCTGTGGGCTTGATGTCACCGGACAATACAAAGGTGATATCAACCCCACAAATATGAACCTCACATGCCACTGCCACAGGCAAGTGGGAAGAGCAGGTCAAAGCGCCTGAATTGGCGCATCTAATAAATGCACCTTTTGTGGGGCGGCTGCTGGCTTCTATTGTTTGGCTGGGGGGGCAACATTTATGGCCATTACTAGCCTGGTAATACTAGCCCCCAGCTGTCTGCACTAGCTTGACTGGTTGTCAAAAATAGGGTGTACCCCACTCTAATTTTTTAAATTATTTACTTTAATATTTAAAAATATGGCATGGGAACCCATCTGTTACCAATAAGCAGCTTTGCGGAAGCTGACAGCTGAGGGTTGTAGTAGGTTGTGTAGGTTGTAGTATTACAAGACTCGTTAAAGGGTTGATTGTGACTTGTAGGATCGCTACTTCCAATAGGTGGCGCTATAGAGTACAAGTCCTCTTTGTTTGAAGAGGCAATTTGCATATTAAAATTTCCCAGAGGAGCATTGCACGGCGAATAAGCCTCCTTACCTCGACACGCCAGAGCTGGTATGTCACTCTCCACAAGGAGAAACCTTACCCCCCAGACCCCAGTCCAGAGCCTCTCATCTAGCCAAATCAGATCTCTCCTACTTTGCACTGACGAGGACCAACAGTCCGAAACACCGTGTCTGCAAATGGAGATTCTGATTTGGCTTTTATCCTAAGTCATATTACAAGACTCGTTAAAGGGTTGATTGTGACTTGTAGGATCGCTACTTCCAATAGGTGGCGCTATAGAGTACAAGTCCTCTTTGTTTGAAGAGGCAATTTGCATATTCAAAATTTTCCCAAGAGAAATTGACCACGGCGAATAAGCCTCCTTACCTCGACACGCCAAGCTGGTATGTCACTCTCCACAAGGAGAAACCTTACCCTAGACCCCAGTTCCAGAGCCTTCTATCTAGCAATCAGATCTCTTCCTTCTTTTCACTGACAGGACCAACAGTCCGAATAACGTTGTTGCAAATGAGATTTGATTTGGCTTTTATCCTAATGTATATTACACTAGACTCGCTAAAGGGTGGATTGTGACTTGTAGGATCGCTACTTCCAATAGGTGGCGCTATTGAGTACAAGTCCTCTTTGTTTGAAGATGTCAATTGCAAAATAAAGAGTAACAAATTTATTAATAAATACAACATCATAGTAAAATTGGCTAAATAGCCATATCATAAAGCTGACAAAAAGGGGTCTACCCATCATTTTGGGGTCGTGCACATCATTTTGGTAAGATCTGCTTCCCATCTCTTTACATGGTTACTGGGTTTTTGACTTGTAATATTATCAGGATTGTTCATTTTTTTCTTCTCTGTATGGACCCACTACTTGTGATCACAGAGCAGGCTATCTTGATGTGATGGCTATGTGCACGACTGTTTTCCCTTCCCCCTTGTCGTCAGCTTTATGATATAGCTATTTAGCCAATTTTACTGTGATGTTGTATTTATTAATAAATTTGTTACTCTTTATAATAATTTATTGAATCTATGACTGGATTTGTTCTCTTTATTTAGTACTGCTATGAAGTGGAATCTTGATTAGTATGGCGGTATATGCTATAGGAATTCTGCCTTCTTTTTTCTTATCAGTGTTGGGCGTTCTGTTGCTACTCATGGTTATCAAAAATTCAGGGGAACTCCACATCATTTTTTTATTATTT
>JARQOD010008482.1:0-35363 GCA_033576555.1 Oophaga sylvatica
TATCCAAAAAAGCCACTAAAGGAGACTCAAGGTCTCGAAATATTCAATATAACCAGCACAAAAAGGCAGCAACACTCACCTGTCTAGGTCTCAGAACAAATGCACTACAGGGTGCAGCCAGCCCATAAAACAAGATGTTAGCAGCACAGGTGCAAAATACCAGATTAAACAGCCACTCTCCACAGCCACTCTCCACATAACCATTCAAGAAGGGGTGACAGCTCATATACAATTAAACAATAGAGGCACGCATAGGGTGCTGTTCACACAAGGATACTGCACAGTGTCTGGTCCACAGCCTATTAGTCACGCCCCTACTATTCGACTAGGCGGGCTGGCCAGTACACTCTCAATGCGCACCAGTGTGAACACCCCTCATGCGAGACCAAACGTGCTTGGACTTGGCTGCACCCCGAAAAATAAAGTGCAAAAAATACAAAAATAGTGAGGTATTAGTTAATATTTTGGCCAAAATACGTAAGCTTGTAACCTGTGCCAAAGGTCCCCATGCTTACATGTACCTACACTACACTACACTATCCAAAAAAGCCACTAAATGAGACTCAAGGTCTCCAAAAATTCAATATAACCAGCTCAAAAAGGCAGCAACACTCACCTGTCCAGGTCTCAGATCAAATGTACTACAGGGTGTAGCCAGCCCATAAAGCAAGATGTTAGCAGCACAGGTGCAAAATTACCAGATTAAACAGCCACTCTCCACCTACCCATTCAAGGAGGGGGTGACTGCTCAGTAGACAATTGCACAATAGAGGCCCGCATAGGGTGCCGCTCACACAAGGATACTGAACAGTGTCTGGTCCACAGCCTATTAGTCACGCCCCTACTATTCGACTAAGCGGGTGGGCCAGTAAACTCTCAATGCGTACCACTGTGAACACCCCTCATGCGAGTCCAAACATGCTTGGGCTTGGCTGCACCCCGAAAAATAAAGTGCAAAAAATACAAAAATAGTGGGGTATTAGTTAATATTTTGGCCAAAATAGATAAGCTTGTAACCTGCGCCAAAAGTCCCCACGCTTACAAGCACCTACACTACACTATCCAAAAAAGCCACTAAAGGAGACTCAAGGTCTCCAAAAATTCAATATAACCAGCACAAAAAGGCAGCAACACTCACCTGCCCAGGTCTCAGAACAAATGCACTACAGGGTGCAGCCAGCGCATAAAGCAAGATGTTAGCAGCACAGGTGCAAAATACCAGATTAAACAGCCACTCTCCACATACCCATTCAAGGAGGGGGTGACAGCTCAGTATACAATTGCACAATAGAGGCCCACATAGGGTGCCGTTCACACAAGGATACTGCACAGTGTCTGGTCCACAGCCTATTAGTCATGCCCCTACTATTCGACTAGGCGGGCTGGCCAGTACACTCTCAATGCGCACCAGTGTGAACACCCCTCATGCGAGACCAAACGTGCTTGGGCTTGGCTGCACCCCAAAAAATGAAGTGCAAAAAATACAAAAATAGTGGGGTATTAGTTAATATTTTGGCCAAAATACGTAAGCTTGTAACCTGCACCAAAGGTCCCCACGATTACAAGTACCTACACTACACTACACTATCCAAAAAAGCCACTAAAGGAGACTCAAGGTCTCCAAAAATTAAATTTAACCAGCACAAAAAGGCAGCAACACTCACCTGCCCAGGTCTAAGAACAAATGCACTACAGGGTGCAGCCAGCCCATAAAGTAAGATGTTAGCAGCACAGGTGCAAAATACCAGATTAAACAGCCACTCTCCACATACCCATTCAAGGAGGGGGTGACTGCTCAGTATACAATTGCACAATAGAGGCCCGCATGGGGTGCCGCTCGCACAAGGATACTGAACAGTGTCTGGTCCACAGCCTATTAGTCACGCCCCTACTATTCGACTAAGCGGGCGGGCCAGTAAACTCTCAATGCGTACCACTGTGAACACCCCTCATGCGAGACCAAACATGCTTGGGCTTGGCTGCACCCGAAAAATAAAGTGCAAAAAATAAAAAATAGAGGGGTATTAGTTAATATTTTGGCCAAAATAGATAAGCTTGTGTGTGGCCCAGCTGTGCTTGGTACACATGTTTCCAGGAAAATGCACAGATAAGGTAATTGTGAAAACCTGATATTCATTCACATCTCACACTTCCCAACATTACCACCAGAGGGCATCTTAGACTATTTAAGTCAGTGTGATGTAGTAGTAGGACAAGAGACATCCAGAGAGTCAGAGTCTTGGAGGGAGAGGAGAGAAGACTGATTCCTGACAGAGCTCAGGTAGTTCATCTTGAGCCGAAGTGGAGGCTAGTACGAGTGGAGGAAATCACTCTAGCCTAGTCAGAGCTACAGCCGAAACTGCTATCTCAGAACAAGCTGCCTGTGTTCCCTAAGAACGTGGAAAGTAACTCTCGGAGCTACAGCGTGTATACAGTCTGATGGAACGTCCTGTGAGCTGCTCTGGACAGAGTTTAGAAAGGAAAGAAGGAAGGGGATTACAGCAGCTATAGCATCGAGTCAACTGAGAGCAGATCAGCGAGCATTGGAAGGAAAGCTGACAACTACACCTACTGCTACCCGTGCTTATGTTAAGGGTGAGAGCAGGGCGACAGGCGAGTGGAGAAAGAAGAAAGAGTGTTTTCGGTGACAGATCACCTTCACTCAGTTTAACCGGACACCGGGTCCGAAGCATTGCTAGTACTTCACGGCTAGTGATAGAAAATCCGGAGGCCTTGCTGGACTTCAAGTCGCAGAAGGTAGCCCTAAGTGTTGATACGTAACTGGAGTCAGGGAGAACGGGACGGAGTCGGCCTGATCCGCCACAACGACTTAGTGTGTCGACCCGCCACCACAATTGTGGATTACCAGGGCAATGGGGTACTCAGAGCCGAGCCCATGGAAGTCTATGGGGGTTTTGTCACAGGTAGCTGTGGCTCGGTCTGTGGCCCGGGCGGTCTGGCGTATGTTGGGGATATATTTACAGGGGATAGGTTTATATACAGTTCGTGACGCCACCTGTAGTATTCTGGTAATTAGTACCAGCGCTGCTGTAGATCTCTGAGGGGATGGTGAGGCAGCTAGATGTCGGGTCCCCTACAGGTGGGACTGGTCCCTCAAAGTCTATGGGATTTGTGAAGTCGGGTGCAGATAAAGAACACAGTCTCACACGGTCAGCGTCTTTCCATACCTTTACTTGTAAGATGTTCAAGCAGGTCCCAGGGAGGCTGATCCAAGGAGAGTGTATCTTGAGACAGCAGCTGGACAAGTTAGGGGCCTCCTTTACTTCCAATACAACGAGTACAACCAGCCTGAAGCGTAGTTCCCTCAAAATCTCCAGCTAATCTATAGCTGTACCTGCCCAGTCAGCTTTGTGTTAGGAGCCTTCCTGCGAAGAAGCTGAATTCTTATCTTGTCGTGCACTGACTCAAAGTCTTCACTCCCCCTGACCCCAGTTACGTACTGACTATAAGGGGCTGTCTGCCGCGACCTAGGGTCCGGTAGATTCCTGGTTTTCTTATCACTGTGCTTGAAACAACAGTGACCCTTCGGTCCCCAGTGACCGGGTGCAATGTGCTGGACTTCTTCAATCCGTAAGCACTAATCCAATAAATCCACTTTGCCTTTCGCCTTGTCCACGCTGGTAACATAAGCACTCAAACTAGCCAAGGGTCGAGCAGTCACTTCTTTCTTTTCCTTCCTTCAAAGTTAGCTACAGATGCTCAGTTATCAACAGGCAGGAGCACGTCTCTGAACCTGATACCGTCCTTTAGACAGGGATGCTGAAGGCTTTCTGTACTAAAACTTCTCCTTTCCTTCAGTGTATGCTGAGGAGGTGATACAGCTCTGACTAGACTAAGGTGTATTCAAACACCTATACCAGACTCCACGATATGAACTGATGATAAAGCAGGCTAGACTCCTTCCTCCCTCCAGACGTCTTCTCTCTCTGAAGTCTAGACACTCACTCCACACGTCCTCACTGTCCGAAGACAGGAACTAGACTCAAAATCACTCTAACACATACCTTGACCACTCCCTCAAGAGCAAACTCCACTACCCTAAGGGTGTGTCTAGTATATGTCGAGTGAATGAATATTTAGCATTAAACTGCTGTCTCGCCACACACTCTCCAGGGTACTGCGTGTGCCTAACACCAGGGCTACACATTCCCCCATGGTAAAAGACAGCACTCCCGGGCTGTAAAATACAAAAGAGACATTTTGTTTATGCAATAAACATTAAACAATAACATCTTCCCATCCGGGAGGTGAGAATATCTTGAACGTTGCAAACTTTATAGAAAAATACAAATATTAAATAGCATTCAATAAATATACAATATACTTGTGAAGGACCCGCACCAAACCTTCAACGTAGGTCCTGGGTGGGCTGCAGGACGTCCGATTGCAGACCTCACTCAGTGCCACACCACACGGGTTTTTGGTTCAGAGGTAATTGTGACTGGTTTATGTAAAACCAAGAGAAAGCACCGAAGCGCAACTATTTACAAGTAAGTTCTGGGTTAGCATAGTCCTTAACCTCCAAGTCCAATGTAAAACCTAAGACATATTATATAATATCAAAGTGCATAAACTTTTTCTGGTTACTATTTACCATTTATCATTTATCATTTACCATTTACCATTTACCCAGCCGGGCATTCTACAGTAGAAATATATATATTCACTATATAAATTGTGCAAAACTTTACAAAACATTTCAAACTTTTTACTTTTGGTAGACCCGATATGGATCTCACCAATTCTTCACTATCTTATTCATTTTCTGCAAATACACTTTCCAATACATTTTCCACCCGGGGGCTGGAACAACGCAATGGGCCCTTGATCCCAGGACCAGCAAATCATGTGCTGCGATCAGGGTCTGGGTCGCCACAGTTCTGGTGCGAACCTCTAGGGGCGCAACGGATACATTTTCTTCACGTGACACCGATTGCGTCTCAATCACAGTTAGCGATATGGACCGCGTCAGGGATTGCGATTGCGACTGGGTCGCATGTTGCGATGTAGCGGTGGCTTTAATTTGCGATGAACTCTGGGTCGCTAGTTGCGATGACTTTGCAGGGGGCGATGCTGGGGCACGGCCGGATTCTGCTTGAGCTGGAAACAGGGACGCGGCGGTAATGGTGACGGTACCTGCGTCTGGGACGGGGTCACGGACGATGGTGACGTTAAGGGCATACCATCCCTTCATTCCCCAGTGCCGCGTATATGCGACGATATCTCCATTTGCTAAGTCCCTCCCGGGATGGCCTTGCGGCAGGTGAGATTCTACGTCACGCCTGCTGACGAAGACCGCTGGGTAGAGGCCCGGTTCACGGATAAAGCCCCAGCCCTTCCGGAGCTGGAACTCAGTCACACACCCCTGCCGCCGCGGTTCCCTCAGAGTACCTTTATCTCTCCGGACAGTCTCTTTGTCCGCGATCAGCTCGGCAAATTGTCGCTGACGGTTCCTCTGAGTTTCCCGCTCTTCCTCCTGCTGGCGTTTCTGCTTCTCCTCACGACTCTGCCATTCCTGTTCCCACTGGGCGGTATAAGCGACGTCATCCATGCGCGCCATTTCGTCCCAGTCCACATCTGGTAGTGACGGACAGGACCCCTCCGGTGTCCCTGCCGGGGACCGATCATCTGCTGCAGCCTCTTGGCCGGGCGGGCGTTCCGGGATTGGCTGTACCTCCTCAACCTCCTTCGCTTCCACCGCTTCACCGGTGGGATCGGGATCGGTACTTTCGGGGGCAGCCTCCGGTTGCTCCTTCGCCTTGGGCAGCAGACTCTTCGGTATCTGGAATCGTGGGGGTTCGTTGAGGGGAGAGATCACCGTGTCCCACAGCCTCCGCTGTTCCAGGGTACGCCGGCGTCTCTCAATTTCTTCAAAGCCAGGTTGGTGCTGGACCATCTTTTTCAGGCGTGCATTTTCTTCTCTTGTCTCTAGCAACGCCTGTTGCAGGTGCAGGATCACGGATAACTCCGGAGTTGGTGGCAGCTTGACTGGGGCACGGGGCCTGCCTTCCTCCGCTTCCCAGCTCGGCTGCACACGTCCTGCCTCCATCATGTTCCAGAAGATTCCCTTTCCTTCCTGCGGAGACATCCGGTCTCTTCCGTGGAGGTGGGGTTTGCGTCTCCTCCTCGCAGGGAAGGTGAAGAGGAGGCGGACCTCTTTTGCTGTAGGGCAGGACCGCATGTTGTAATAGCACTTTGAGAGGGCAGGCATTTTCTTCGCGCCACTGGGGGGTAGACGCCCACGAAGGTACGCCCACCTTCTTCTCCAGCGCCTGAGGGCGCGAATATGGCGACAAAAATGGCGATTTTGGCGCCAAAAGTGCAAACAGTCCTTTTTCACAAAAACAATTCCTTAGGCACATAGGGCTCGCAATTCTGCGAGTTTCGTATCCTGTTCGTGACGCCAAGTTGTGTCGACCCGCCACCACAATTGTGGATTACCAGGGCAATGGGGTACTCAGAGCCGAGCCCATGGAAGTCTATGGGGGTTTTGTCACAGGTAGCTGTGGCTCGGTCTGTGGCCCGGGCGGTCTGGCGTATGTTGGGGATATATTTACAGGGGATAGGTTTATATACAGTTCGTGACGCCACCTGTAGTATTCTGGTAATTAGTACCAGCGCTGCTGTAGATCTCTGAGGGGATGGTGAGGCAGCTAGATGTCGGGTCCCCTACAGGTGGGACTGGTCCCTCAAAGTCTATGGGATTTGTGAAGTCGGGTGCAGATAAAGAACACAGTCTCACACGGTCAGCGTCTTTCCATACCTTTACTTGTAAGATGTTCAAGCAGGTCCCAGGGAGGCTGATCCAAGGAGAGTGTATCTTGAGACAGCAGCTGGACAAGTTAGGGGCCTCCTTTACTTCCAATACAACGAGTACAACCAGCCTGAAGCGTAGTTCCCTCAAAATCTCCAGCTAATCTATAGCTGTACCTGCCCAGTCAGCTTTGTGTTAGGAGCCTTCCTGCGAAGAAGCTGAATTCTTATCTTGTCGTGCACTGACTCAAAGTCTTCACTCCCCCTGACCCCAGTTACGTACTGACTATAAGGGGCTGTCTGCCGCGACCTAGGGTCCGGTAGATTCCTGGTTTTCTTATCACTGTGCTTGAAACAACAGTGACCCTTCGGTCCCCAGTGACCGGGTGCAATGTGCTGGACTTCTTCAATCCGTAAGCACTAATCCAATAAATCCACTTTGCCTTTCGCCTTGTCCACGCTGGTAACATAAGCACTCAAACTAGCCAAGGGTCGAGCAGTCACTTCTTTCTTTTCCTTCCTTCAAAGTTAGCTACAGATGCTCAGTTATCAACAGGCAGGAGCACGTCTCTGAACCTGATACCGTCCTTTAGACAGGGATGCTGAAGGCTTTCTGTACTAAAACTTCTCCTTTCCTTCAGTGTATGCTGAGGAGGTGATACAGCTCTGACTAGACTAAGGTGTATTCAAACACCTATACCAGACTCCACGATATGAACTGATGATAAAGCAGGCTAGACTCCTTCCTCCCTCCAGACGTCTTCTCTCTCTGAAGTCTAGACACTCACTCCACACGTCCTCACTGTCCGAAGACAGGAACTAGACTCAAAATCACTCTAACACATACCTTGACCACTCCCTCAAGAGCAAACTCCACTACCCTAAGGGTGTGTCTAGTATATGTCGAGTGAATGAATATTTAGCATTAAACTGCTGTCTCGCCACACACTCTCCAGGGTACTGCGTGTGCCTAACACCAGGGCTACACATTAGTTCTTTCCAACATCTGATTATCAGAGACAGAAAAGGCTCTACCACAATGTCGGCCGGGCGTAGCTGTAGCATCTGGAGTTAAACTTGACTTTATGTAAGTTAGGACTCACATACACATTAAGGTAAAGGAGGCCTCAAACCTGCTCAGCAATTCCCTGAATGTGCATTCTCCAACCTGACCAGCTTCCCGGGACATACCTGCCAACAACATCAGTAAAGGTATGGAAAGAGACTGAATTGTGTGTGACTGACTTATTATTTGCAACACCATAGACTTCGAGGGACCAGTCCCACCTGTGGGGGACTTAACATCCAGCTGCCCCATAACATTCCCTCAGAAGATTAACCCTGCAGCGCTGGTCTATCTGATCAGAAACCACAGGTGGCGTCACGAACTACCTTTATAATCCCCTGTAAATATCCCCCTTTGTATGACCGCCCAGGGCCACGGACCGAGCTCTGCTGCCAGTGACATCCCCCATAGACTTCCATGGGCTCGGTGCCGAGTACCCCATAGCCCTTGTACCGTGTGCGCGTCACTTGTAACCTGCGCCAAAGGTCCCCACGCTTACAAGCACCTACACTACATTATCCAAAAAAGCCACTAAAGGAGACTCAAGGTCTCCAAAAATTCAATATAACCAGCACAAAAAGGCAGCAACACTCACCTGCCCAGGTCTCAGAACAAATGCACTACAGGGTGCAGCCAGCGCATAAAGCAAGATGTTAGCAGCACAGGTGCAAAATACCAGATTAAACAGCCACTCTCCACATACCCATTCAAGGAGGGGGTGACTGTTCAGTATACAATTGCACAATAGACGACCGCATAGGGTGCCGCTCACACAAGGATACTGCACAGTGTCTGGTCCACAGCCTATTAGTCATGCCCCTACTATTCGACTAGGCGGGCTGGCCAGTACACTCTTAATGCACACAAGTGTGAACAACCCTCATGCGAGACCAAACGTGCTTGGGCTTGTCTGCAACCCGAAAAATAAAGTTAAAAAAATACAAAAATAGTGGGGTATTAGTTAATATTTTGGTCAAAATACGTAAGCTTGTAAACTGCGCCAAAGGTCCCCCGCTTACAAGTACCTACACTATTCTACACTATCCAAAAAAGCCACTAAAGGAGACTCAAGGTCTCCAAAAATTCAATATAACCAGCACAAAAAGGCAGCAACACTCACCTGCCCAGGTCTCAGGTCTCAGAACAAATGCACTACAAATGCACTTCAGGTTCCAGCCAGCCCATAAAGCAACATGTTAGCAGCACAGGTGCAAAATACCAGATTACAGCCACTCTCCACATACCCATTCAAGGAGGGGGTGACTGCTCAGTATACAATTGCACAATAGAGGCTTGCATAGGGTGCCATTCACACAAGGATACTGCACAATGTCTGGTCCACAGCCTATTAGTCACGCCCCTACTATTGAATAGGTTTGTGGAGAGTGGCTGTTTAATCTGGTATTTTGTACCTGTGCTCCTAAAATCTTGCTTTATTTGCTAGCTGCACCCTGTATCGCATTTTTTCTGAGACCTGGGCAGGTGAGTGTTGCGTGTTGCTGCCTTTTTGTGCTGGTTATATCGAATTTTTGGAGACCTTGATTCTCCTTTAGTGGCTTTTTTGGATAGTGTAGTATAGGTAGTTGTAAGTGTGAGGACCTTTGGCGCAGGTTACAAGCTTACGTATTTTGGCCAAAATATTAACTAATACCCCACTATTTTTGTATTTTTTGCACTTTATTTTTCGGGGTGCAGCCAAGCCCAAGCACGTTTGGTCTCGCATGAGGGGTGTTCACACTGGTGTGCATTAAGAGTGTACTGGCCAGCCCGCCTAGTCGAATAGTAGGGGCGTCACTAATAGACTGTGGAACAGACACTGTGCAGCATCCTTGTGTGAACGGCACTCTATGCGGGTCTCTATTGTGCAATTGTATACTGAGCAGTCACCCCCTCCTTGAATGGGTATTTGGAGATTGGCTGTTTAATCTGGTATTTTGCACCTGTGCTGCTAACATCTTGCTTTATGGGCTGGCTGCACCCTGTAGTGCATTTGTTCTGAGACCTGGGCAGGTGAGTGTTGCTGCCTTTTTGTGCTGGTTATACAGGGTTGCAAAATTGTAATATCCCTCTAAACCCAAAAAAGCTTTTACCTGTTTTGTTTTTAGGGGACTGGGCCAGTTCTGGACTGCCTCCACTTTGTTTATTTGGGGTTTGAGAACACCTCTCCGAATTACGTAACCCAGGTACTGAGCTTCCTCCAACCCTATGGAACATTTCTTTGGGCTGGCAGTTAGACCTGCTTGTCGCAGAGAATCTATAACTGCCTGTACTTTGGGTAAGTGACTTTCCCAGTCTGTACTGTACATAACAATATCGTCCAGATAGGCTGCGGCATAATGGCGATGGGGACGAAGAACAATATTCATTAACCGCTGGAACGTCGCTGGCGCGCCATGCAAGCCAAAGGGTAATACTTTATACTGGAACAGCCCCTCGGGTGTTACAAAAGCCGTTTTTTCCTTCGCCGCCTCTTTTAGGGGTACCTGCCAATATTATTTTGTGAGGTCAAGGATTGAAAAATACCGTGCCTGCCCAAACCGCTCTATCAACTCATCGATCCGGGGCATGGGGTAGGCGTCAAACTTTGAAATCTCATTAAGTTTTCTAAAGTCATTACATAACCTTAGCGTCCCATCAGGCTTGGGTATTAGGACTATCGGGCTGGCCCACTCACTCTGGGACTCTTCAATGACCCCTAACTGCAGCATAGTTTTTACCTCCTCCGATATGGCTTGACGTCGGGCCTCAGGCACCCGATATGGCTTTAGTCGGACTTTGGCCTGTGGCTCCGTGACAATGTCATGTTGGATTAGGGAGGTGTGACCAGGGAGCTCCGAAAAGATGTCTGTATTCGGCTAACAAACTCCTGAACCTGTCTAGGAGACAAAGTGTCTGCTATTTTGACTACGGAGAGGGCTTCTCCTGTCCCCCCCCCAGGTAATGGAGCCTTCTCCACCGGAAATGCAGGCAGCGGAGGATCCCCACCCAGGTGATCTCTATCTTTCCATGGTTTAAGCAGATTAACATGGTAAACCTGTTCTGGCTTTCTTCGTCCTGGTTGGTGTACCTTGTAGTTTACTGGCCCCACCTTCTCTATAATCTCGTAGGGTCCCTGCCACCTTGCAAGAAACTTCCTATCCACTGTAGGCACAAGTACCAACACCCGATCCCCAGGGCTAAAGGTTCTTACCCGAGCCTCCCGGATATAGACTCGACTCTGCGACCTTTGTGCTGCCTCCATATGTTCCCGGACTAATGGCAGGACTGTCTCCATTCTTTCTTGCATTTTTGCAACATGTTCTATTATACTTTTATGGGGGGTAAGTTGGTTCTCATAGGACTCTTTGGCTACATTGAGTAAGCCCCGTGGATGTCGGCCGTACAATAGTTCAAAGGGCGAGAACCCCGTAGATGCCTGGGGCACCTCCCACACTGCAAACAATAAATATGGCAGTAAGAGATCCCAGTCCTTCCCATCTTTGGACACTGCTTTTTTTAACATACTCTTCAGAGTCTTATTGAACCTTTCTACCAGACCATCTGTTTGGGGATCATAGACCGACGTGCGCAACTGTTTGACATTTAACAAGTGGCAGAGTTCCTTCATAATTTTTGACATAAAGGGGGTTCCCTGGTCTGTTAGAATTTCTTGAGGAATTCCCACCCGTGAGAACATTCCCATAAGTTCTTTTACGATAAGCTTAGCGGATGTGTGGCATAATGGAATGGCCTCAGAATATCGGGTAGCGTAATCTAAAACTACCAGGATGTGTTGGTGACCCCTTGCTGATTTAGGGACAGGCCCAACCAAATCCATTGCCACTCTTTCAAAAGGTACCTCTGTAATGGGTAAAGGCACCAACGGACTCCGAAAGTGAGCCTAGGGACTGGTTACCTGGCACACTGGACAGGAATTACAGTACCGTTTAACTTCTTCATGGACCCCTAGCCAGTAAAACCGCTGCAGAATTCGGTCTAGGGTTTTCTTTTGGCCTAAATGCCAACCCAGTACATGCGCATGCGCTAAATCCATTACCAGCCTACGATATGCCTGTGGTACTAGTAATTGTTCTACCATTTCCCCCCGTATTTTTTCAACTCGATACAACAAATCTTGGTGTAGCTCAAAGCGTGGCAACACTGTAGCTGCCCCAGGTTGTTGGGGTTCCCCATTAACAAACAGTACATTTTCCTGGGCTCGAGCCAACGTAGGGTCTCGGAGTTGCGCCGTACCAAAATTGTCACCTGACACATTTAAGTCTGACAATCCAGGTCCTGTCAGCAAGTCTTCCACCTCCCCAGCCAATACTTCTATGGGAGAAGCTTTCCTCTCCTCCACCGGAGAGAAGGTTACCCCTACCACCAGCACTTCTTCCTCTGGGCCACTAGGTTCAGGCCCTACTTCTGGAGAATGCAACCTGGTTGCCACCGGTGCCGGCAATTGTTCAGTGGGTGGGACAACAGTGGGCCAAAGTACAGGAAACAAAGGAAAATCTCTTCCAATTATTACTTCATAATGCAAATTAATCACCACCCCACCTCGTGACACCGCCTCCCCCCTGGCGTGTTTATCATCACTAGTGCGGTAGGATAGTCTTTTAGGTCTCCATGTATACACAACACCCCAATTGTCCGACCAGTATACTCGCTGGTTTGCACATGGCTGGCTCGTACCAGGGTCACAAGACTCCGTGAGTCCAGTAGAGCCAGAGCAGGGGTGCCCTCCACTTCAACCTTACACAAATGTTTCATACTGGGTCTCTCTGGGGTGCCCATTGCACACATCGGTTCGGCATAGTGAGACTAGTAGTACCCACAGTTTGTGTCCATGGGCTCAGCCAGGAGGGGGCAATCAGCTCTCACATGTCCTGGTTACTGGCACCGCCAGCAGATTATGGGGCCCCTTTCTTCCCCAGATACTTCTTGAACGGCCTTCCTGGTCTCGGCTCGCCGAGCCACGGGTGGAAACTTAGGGAACTTTCTTGTTACTTTCCCGGGGGTCTCTCCCTGTAGTTCTTTGGTAGCCTCATTCTTTCTATGAGGTCTACCATCTGGAGGGCATTAGTAGGGGATGCCTGTCCGACCCATGTTTGGAGGGAGTGGGGCAAAGCCCTCCAAAATTTATCAGTCACTATACGGTCCTGCATAACGCTGGGCGGCAATATCTCAGGCTGCAACCATTTTTGTAACAAGTGCACCAGGTCGTAAAACTGAGACCGAGCCGGCTCGGAGGGGGTGAACTCCCACTTGTGTACCCGCTGGGCCTGGACCAAAACATTTACCCCAAGACGTGCTAGTATTTCACCCTTGACGATCGTGTAGTCCGCCTTTTGCTCAGTGGGTAGGTCCTGATAGGCTTTCAACGGTCCTGGGGCCAAAAACGGAGCAATGACTTCTGCCCACTGGTCCCGGGGTAGTCTCTCCCTCTCAGCCACTCCTTCGAACACCTCCAGGTACATCTCAACGTCATCCGATTTCTCCATTTTTGGAATCGCTGTACGAACCGCTTTCCGGACCTCAAGGCTTCCCTGGGTAGCTCCTGTTGTCTGCGGCGCTGTGATGTGCTGTATCAACAGCCGGTTGGTTTCATGCTGCTGTTGATTAAATATCAGCTGCTGCTGCGTAACCTCTTGCTGCTGTCGCAAGGCCTCCTGCTGCTGCCTAACCTGCTGCTACTGTCGCATGGTCTCCATCAGCAGTTTTACCGTCGCCTCCATTTTTGGAAAGTTCTCGACCTGGGTTTGCGTCACTCTTTTCACCCAGGACATAGACTGGAGTGCAAAAAAAAAAGCAAAAACAGCCCGACCTCACTGCGTTTGCCTGCATTCGAGCCACCAATTGTAGGGATTTGCTCTGGTAGGAAGTGGCAGGGCCGCAGTAATGAGGCAACACACAGGCTTAAAGTCTAACTTCAGTGGTTTAATGTCACTTTAAACACCAGGATCACAAAAACATAGCAAAACACAAATATACTCCGACTTGGAGAACCACTGGTCCCAGACTCACTCTTTCTGGGACGGGCTTAACTAAGCGGCTGCCAGGTCAGCAGCGACCGCCAGGTGCCATTCCCCGGGTGGTCTGGAGTCTAGGTGCTAGCGCTTGTTTCCAGCACGTGTCGTCCAAAACAGATCCAGGCTGGCTCCAGCCAAGCTCCTCCTCTTCCACAACACTCTTTTGCATTCACCCTCACCATAATATAGCCCCTAACCACACCCACAGGTGAGGCACACATCACCTGGGCTGATCACGTGACCATGACATCATCACAGGTCCTTGTGTTTAGGGAAAATCCCGATCAAACATTAACCTGCTGGCAGAAATATATCTCCCATCCAGCAAAACACCCTTTGCTGTACCACACTATGCAAACATTTTTCAAGGGTTTGCCCGGGTCTAGTAAGTACAATACAAGCATAATAAGTGACTAACAAAGACTATTAACCCTTTTCTTCCATCTGACGTACTATTCCGTCCATGTGACCTGGGACTTAATTCCCAAGGACGGAATAGTACGTCATACGCGAACAGCCGCGCTCACGGGGGGAGCACAGCTGATCGCGGCCGGGTGTCAGCTGATTATCACCCCTGACAACCGGCACTATGTGCTAGGAGTGGTCATGGACCGCTCTCAGCACATTAACCCCAGGCACACTGCGATCAAACATGATTGCAGTGTTCCGCGGGATAGGGAAGTATCGGGCAGGGAGGGGGCTCCCTGCGTGCTTCCGTGAGACTCTCAGAACAGCGTGATGTGATCGCACTGTTCTGAGGGCCTCCTCCCTGCAGGAACCCGGATTCAAGATGGCCGCGAGGTCCTTCCGGATCCTGCAGGGAGGTGGCTTCTCAGTGCCTGCTGACAGCAGGCGCTGAGAAAGCCTCCTGCAGTGCCTGTCAGATCGCAGTGATTTCACACAATGGGACAATGTAAAAAAGTAAAAAAAATAAAAATGAACATGTGTAAAAAAAATAAATTCCTAAATAAAGAAAAAAAAATATTCCCCAATAAATTCATTGCTATGTAAATAAAAAAAATTAAAAAACAATAAAAGAACACATATTTAGTATCGCCGCATCTGTAACGACCCGCCCTATAAAACTGTCCTACTAGTTAACCCCTTTATTGAACCCCTTAAAAAAAAAATTAAAAAAACAAGGCAAAAAAACAATGCTTTATCATCATACAGCCGAACAAAAAGTGGAATAACATGCGATCAAAAAGACGGATATAAATAAACATGGTACCGCTGAAAACATCTTGTCCCGCAAAAAACGAGCCACCATACAGCATCATCAGTGAAAAACTAAAAAGGTTATAGCTCGCAGAATAAAGTGATGCAAAAATATTTATTTTTTATATATAATTGTTTTTATTCTCCCCCCCCGCAAAACAAATTCATGAATTGCTGGTTTTTGTTAATTGCGCCTCCCAAAAATCGTAATAAAAGGCGATCAAAAAATGTTATGTGCCCAAAAATGGTACCAGTAAAAACGTCAACTCATTCTGCAAAAAATAAGACCTCACATGACTCTGTGGGCCAAAATATGGAAAAATTATAGCTCTCAAAATGTGGTGATGCAAAAACTATTTTTTGCAATAAAAAGCGTCTTTTAGCGTGTGACAGCTGCCAATCATAAAAAACCGCTATAAATAGTAAATCAAACTCCCCTTTATCACCCCCTTAGTTAGGGAAAAATAACAAAAATTAAAAAAATGTATTTATTTCCATTTTCCCATTAGGGTTAGGGTTAGGGTTGGGGCTAAAGTTAGGATTAGGGTTAGGGTTGGGATTAGGGTTGGGGATGTGTTAGGGTTAGGTTTGTGGTAAGGGCTATGGTTAGGGTTGGGACTAGGGTTAGGGGTCTGTTGGGGTTAGGGTTAGAGTTAGAATTGGGGGGTTTCCACTGTTTAGGCACATCAGGGGCTCTCCAAGCGTGACATGGCGTCTGATCTCAATTCCAGCCAATTCTGATTTGAAAAAGTCAAACAGTGCTCCTTCCCTTCTGTGCTCTGCCGTGCTCCCAAGCAGTGGTTCCCCCCACATGGGGTATCAGCGTACTCAGGACAAATTGGACAACAGCTTTTGTGGTCCAATTTTTTCTGTTACCCTTGGGAAAATAAAAAATTGGTGACTAAAAGTTCATTTTTGTGGGACAAAAATAGGATTTTTTATTTTCATGCCCGGTATTATAAACTTGTGTGAAGCACTTGGGTGTTTAAAATGCTCACCACAGATCTAGATAAGTTCCTTAGGGGGTCTAGTTTCCAAAATGGTGTCACTTGTGGGGGTTTCCACTGTTTAGGCACATTAGGGGCTCTTCAAACGCTACATGGTGTCCAATCTCAATTCCAACCAATTTTGGTTTGAAAAAGTCAAACGGCGCTCCTTCCCTTCCGAGCCCTGCCGTGCACCCAGACAGTGTTTTTCCCCCACATATGGGGTATTGGCGTACTCAGGAGAAATTGCACAACTTTATTTGCCCATTTTCTCCATTTACCCTTGTGAAAATAAATTTTTTTTTGTAAAAGATCATTTTTGCGACTAAAAAGTTAAATGTTCATTTTTTCATTCCACGATGCTTCAGCTCCTGTAAAGCACCTGAAGGGTTAATAAACTTCTTGAATGTGGTTTTGAGTACCTTGAGGGGTGCAGTTTTTAGAATGGTGTCACTTTTGGGTATTCTCTGTCATATAGACTAGAGATGAGCGACTTTGCCTCCAGGGGGGTCGAGACGGGTTTCGGCCGACTCGACTTTTACAAAAGTCGAGTCGAACGAAGTCGGCCAACTAACGGAAACAGTCGAGTCTGTGTCGGAAACCCGACGCCAATGCAAGCCAATGGGGAATAAACGTCGCCAGTGAGTGGAGGACAGTAAACACACCTACAGTGCCCATTTCAATGCCAACGACATCAATTCTTATTAAGTTTGTCAACCTTAATTTACTTTATAATAATAGTAACACATTGAAAACTGGGGGTTATTTGGCTAAAGTTGTGGGGGGTACAGCCCAGTTAGGCAGGTGGAAAAACTGACATATGTTGAGGCAGGGCCGGCGTCAGCACCCGGCGCACCCGGGCAAGTGCAGGGGCCCTGAGCAGGCGGTGGGGCCCACTCACAGTTGGGGACACCGGCATGCTAAGGGGGCCCGGTGCCTGTACCAGTACCGGGGCCGGTGCCTCGAGCAGAGCAGCTGCCAGCGAGGAGAGGTGAGTAGTTCATTTTTTATTTTTTTTTATGTTTGGCGCAATATATGTGTGGAGCCCAGCTGTGACTGGATCCATATCTTCCAGAAGGATGCACTAAAGGACGATCCCACTAGAGGTCACTATACGCACACACATTGCAGCTTACCTAAAAAGACCATTAGAGGGAGCTGTGTTTAGGCATATATAAACTCAGTTTAGTTTCACTTTGCCTCAGAACTCAGAACTGAGAGAGCAGACGGTCTGAGAACAAGACAGCCTCAGATCGGAGAGAGCAGCCGGAGATGAGAACAGGATAGTCTCAGACAGAGACGGATCTCAGATCTCCTCAAGACACCAAAGGAGAGAATTGCAGAGCTGTTCAGACAAGTTCAACCTGAAGTGGAGGTTGGTACAAGTGAAGAGTAAATCACTTTAGCCTAGCCAGAGCTGAATCTGAATTGGAGCTCATTAAGAAGCGTGCCGACGCTTAGAGAGCGGCAAAGAGGCAGCACACCAACTGCCAGGGTGTGTGATCTTAATAGGACCCAGATAGATCGAAGGCAAGTGGAAGTAGAAGGATCAGTGAGCATTAATAGCTCCCCTCAGCAACGAGTACCGGATGCCGGGTTCCGAGCCCATAAGGATCTCCACGACCTATTGGGAGAACCCCGGAATTCCTGGAGGACTACAAGTCCCAGGAGTACCACAGCGTTGACACGTAGCCGGATCAGGAGAACAGAGTCTGCCTGATCAGCCATAGAAAAAGACCCTGTTCTGCCAGATAGAAGGTCCACCACCAAGTCAGCCAGGTACAGGACAGAGACTAAGTTAGACCTAGCTACACGCAGGTCAGGACTTGATTATACAACGACAGAGGACAGGAGGCCATATACCTATCAGTGGAGGAGTCCGGATGTGCATCCTTCACCCTGCCGTGCTCCGGGGAGTACCTGCCATTGCTACAGTAAAGGTACCAAACTGACTTCTGTGTGTGTCTCCCTTATTGTCCCTGGCGGAGGGATCCCCATCTGTCCTGCAACCACATATTCCTATCTACCCTGGAAGGACACTGTCTTACTTGTAGAAGACCCACCATCTAGCTGCCAATACCATCCCTTCCAGAGTATGTACAGAGCAGCGCTGGTTCCCCCTGACCAGATACTACAAGTGGCGTCACGACAAACCATATAAACATCCCATCATCCCCTGTAAATATCCCACATTGGATGACCGCCCAGGGCCACGGACCGAGCTCAGCTGCCAGTGACATTCCCCATAGACTTCCATGGGCTCGGTGCTGAGTACCCCATAACCCTGGTAGTGTGTGCGCGTCATCTTTCTTGGCGTCACGAACAGGATTTCGTGCCTGCAGCAACGGAGTAACTTGTGCCCGTTGCCACCGGGTACTGTGTGCCTTGCAAAAAGACTTCTGTATATAGTGATGAAGATTTCCCGCCATTTGCCGCCATTTACAGCGTCCCGGCGCGAAAACTAGTGGGCGTACCTGCAAAAGAGCGCTGAGTCCTGGACACGCCCCCAACGCTGACGCGTTGGCAGGTCCTGTGGAGAGCTCCAGTGAACGCTCTGACGTCAGAGCGCCAGCGACACAGGTCCTGTCTCCACCGCTGTGCCTGCAGAGCTGCAGCCTTCAGAAAAGGTAGGCTCCGATTAACTAGGGGGGCGCAGACATGTCGCAGCAGCCAGCAGACAGCTCGGCCCCGGCCGGCGGCCCCAATGACTTACCAATTGGCGCTGCAGCGCAGGATGGAAATGTGGGCCCCTCACCTGGTCCTGTGGTCCCAATAGTACCGCTAACGCTGCCATACATGCCTGGAGCAAAGTGGCTCCCTCAGTATAGTGGCAAGCCAGACACTCTGCCCGGGTTCAAACGGAAAATATGCAGCATAATGGACATGTATCCTATGACAGAAAAGCAAAGAGCTGCAGTAGTAATAGGGCAATTAACTGGTGCTGCTGAGAGAGAAGTAGAGACTTGGACAGCTGCAGACCAGGAGTCAGTGCCTGCAATTTTCTTAAAGCTACAGACTATCTTTGAGGACCGCACTGAAACAGATCTCCGGATGAGTTTTTATCAGTGTTCCCAGAAATCAGATGACAGCATTAGGGACTATGCTTGCCGGCTACAAGGGGCCCTGCGAGCTCTTAAACAAGTTAACCCTATAAGTGTCACAGACGAAAATAAAATGTTAAAGGAACAATTTGTACGGGGACTGAGGTCCCAAGCCGAAGGCAGGACTGTGCACTGGTGGTCCTTGGATCATCCTGATGCTACCTTTGATGCCCTTAAGGATATGGCTATAAAAGGACTGCGACCTCTGGAAACACCCGAGATGGCAACCCAGTGTCACCCGAGTGAAACCACCCTAAAGCCAGCAGCATCCACCTTTTCCCCGCTGGTGGCGGAAGCCAAAACGCAGGAGGCGCCCCCTACTGAGCTGGACTGTCTGCGCTCAGAAGTGCGCCAGCTGACTAAAAAACCTGGCCACAGTAATGAGTGCCCTGCAATTGCCGACGAAGGAGGAAGGAAAGATCTTGCTTGCTGACTGCCCGGAGGATGTCCCTTGGATGCGCCGGAGGAGAGGGAGGACGTCGCCCCACCGGAGGAGGACAACGCCACCCCCAGGAAGGACCCGCGACCAGCATCATGCTCGCCGAGAGATCATCTGCTACCGCTGCCACAGGGAAGGTCATCCAGCACGTCTGTGTCCTTTAAACAAGCAAGTCCTGGGTCCGAGGGCCAACACCCAGGAATAGACTCCTCAGGCCCCTCAGACTGGAACCGCAGGTTTGTAGGAGGAAGACCCTACCTGTCCATCATACTGGACGGGATCGCAATCCCTGCCCTGCTGGACACTGGATCCCAGGTAACCATTATACCTGATGTTCTCTACAATAAGTACTGGTCCAGTGACAGTCTCCAACCCCCAAACCCTGACTTTGCCGTATACGCCTCTAATGGTCTCCCTCTTGAACTACGGGGGGCTAAAGATGTAGACGTGAAAGTGGGGAGAGTGGAGCTAAAGAATCAGGGACTTCTTGTAGTAAGACTGTTAATGAAGAAAATGGTTGAATGTGTCTTAGGCACTAACATTATTGTAACTGTTGGAGGAGTTTGTTTTTACTCAACACTGCTGATCGCCAGACCAAAGCAAAGGGGAAGATCGGAAGAGATTCGGACCCTGATGTCCCAGCAACAGTGAAACTGACCGGTGGTGAGATTGGTAATGTAGGGTACAGACCGAACCCCATTGTGATACCCCATGAGTGAAATGCTTATATGGTGTAGAGCAGCAATAGGTCTAAGGGACGGGACCTACTCAGCAGTAGTAGAAGCGACCCGATGTTGCAGTGCACAGACTACACTTTAATACGGTGTACAGAGTAACCGCATGGAACGCGCTACATAGGATGGTGATATGTGTAAGCGCAGATAGCGTCTTAAGAGGACGGACTCCCAAGCAGTAGTAGAGCCCATTGTCAGACACAGACTACACTCTTACTGCCAGAGGGTAGTGAGGTACATAATGGGAGGTGCCAGTGCGTCTTCTCAACTGGGAGAAGATGAAGTCAAATTACACGTTATGCCACTGTTGCTAAGTTACATGCTGTGGATAATAACTCCATTCACCCAGCGGAGCCCTTAACCTCCCCACAACTAGTGGAGGATAACGGTCCGACCACCCAGGTGGAGGATTGGTGTCAGCAGCTCCATGTTGGGACAGACACCACTCCAGCCCACCAGAAACAGGGAGTACTACGAGTAGTTCAGGAGTATGCTCAGGTATTCAGCAAACACCCGCTCGACTTTGGGACAATAAAAGGGGTTCAACATCACATCCCCACAGGCAATCATCCTCCCATCAAAGAACGGTACAGGCCTATACCACCAGCACACTACCAAAAAGCCAAAGAGATGTTGCGTGATATGAAGGAAGCAGGGGTGATAAGGGATAGTTGCAGTCCCTGGGCAGCACCTCTAGTCCTAGTTAGGAAAAAGGATGGAAGCATGCGAATGTGTGTAGATTACAGACAAGTAAATCGCATTACACATAAAGATGCATACCCTTTACCACGCATTGAGGAATCTTTAGCTGCACTAAAAACTGCTAACTATTTCTCCACCCTTGACCTCACTAGTGGGTACTGGCAGGTAGCTGTGGCTGAGGAGGATCGGGAGAAGACGGCTTTCACCACCCCGATGGGACTCTGTGAGTTTGACAGAATGCCGTTTGGACTCAGCAGTGCCCCTGGCACTTCCAGAGAGTGATGGAGAGCTGCCTGGGACATCTTAACTTTGAAACTGTGTTGCTGTACCTGGACGACGTCATAGTGTACTCCAAAACGTATGAAGATCACTTGAAGCACCTGGCGGAGGTATTTGAGTCACTGTCCAAATATGGGATGAAACTGAAGCCTTCAAAATGCCATCTGCTCAAACAGAAGGTACAGTATCTGGGACATATTGTCAGCTCAGAAGGAGTAGCGCCAGACCCTGAAAGATCACCGCCATCCAGAAATGGCCGGAGCCGAAAAATCTCAAGGAGGTGCGACAGTTCCTGGACTGACAGGATACTACCGGAGGTTTGTGAAAGATTACACCAAGAAAGCAGCGCCTCTGCAAGACCTCCTGGTGGGACAGTCCCTCAAGAGCAGAAATTCTCCATTTCATTGGGGTAAAGAACAGGCAGAAGCATTCAAGGAAATGAAGGAGATCCTGACAGGCGATGAGATCCTAGCTTACCCTGACTACAGCCAGCCGTTCCTGCTGTATACTGATGCCAGCAATGAAGGATTGGGAGCAGTCCTCAGTCAGAAGCAAAATGGCCTGGAGAAAGTCATCGCCTATGCTAGCAGGAAGCTCCGCCCGACCGAAAGGAACCCAGAGAACTATAGCAGCTTCAAGTTGGAGTTCCTGGCACTGGTCTGGGCCATCACGGAGAGGTTTAAACACTACTTGGCCTCCAGCAAGTTCACTGCCTACACGACAACAACCCCTTGACGCATCTTGAAACAGCTAAGCTGGGAGCCATGGAACAACGATGGATGGCTCGACTGTCAAATCAATTCACAATTAAGTACCGGCAGGCCGCAAGAATGCCAATGCGATGCCCTGTCCAGGATGCCTCATGAATCAAACACTGAAGAGGAAGTGGATGATCTGGAAGAGATTGAACTACCTGCCTTTCACCGGAATGGGATGATCTATGAGCAAACAGCCAGCAGGAGATCGCTGGTAAGACGTTAAATCCTTTACCTCACCACAGCTGGAAGGAGACTCAGGACAGCGATCCAGTGGTCAGCCGTTCAAGGAGCTGATAACACAGGAAGGTTCCTCCTTGGAGAAAGACGCACCTAACCAGCAAGGCAGCTGTGGAATGAGAGAAGCCGGTTGTTCATCTACCGTGAGAAGCTGTGCAGGAGATACGTCAACCCAAGGACCCATGAGATGGTTTGGCAGATAGTAGTTCCCAGGCAGACATCCAGATGGTGTTAGAAGCCTACCACGATCAAGCGGGACACTTTGGCTGGAAGAAGCTGGAGACCCTGTTGAAGTGTCGGTTCTACTGGGTAGGGATGCGCAGCTCCATCGAGAGAGTGGTGCCGAACTGTGGACCCTGTGGCCTCAGACGAAAAGACTACAGCAGTCAGAAGGCACCCCTGCAGCCCATCCAGACGACCGTCCTTTGGAAATCGTGGCCCTGGACCATGTTAAGTTGTCACCCAGCCGGTCAGGATATTCCTATGCCCTGACTATGGTGGATCACTACTCCAAATTCCTGGTGGTCGCCCCTGTCAAAGATCTGACAGCAGAGACAGCAGCAAAGACCTTCCAAGCAAGTTTCTGCAGACCACACGGTTATCCTGAGAGGTGCTAACTGACCAAGGCCCAGCCTTCGAGGCCGAATTTTCAAAGAGTTCTGTCACTTGTACGGGTGTAAGAAGATAAGAACAACACCGTACCACCCCCAAACCAATGGCTTTGTGAAAAATGAATCACATCGTCATTGACTTACTGAAATCTGTACCACTGGAGGAAAGAAATCGGTGGCCAGACTTGTTACCTGACCTGTAGACATGTACAACCATATACCGTGAGTTCCACCAACTGCACCCCAGCCTATCTCATGCGGGCAAGACCAGGAAAGCTGCCCATGGATCTAGAGCTTGGTGTTGTAGAACCAGAAGCGGATGTAACTACTGGAGACTGGGACACAAACAGACAGGAACAGTACAGAAAAGTACAGGCCTGTGTTGAGGAAGTCTCAATCGATAGGGATAAACAAGAGATCGCTACAATAAAAGTGCGCCAGCTGAACCTTTCGCACCTGGTGAATCGTACTAAAAAGAAAGAGAAGATTACACAAACTCGACGATCAGTGGGAAAGAGAGCCCTACATCATACAGAGTTCAAGGTTTGATAACAAGAAACGTGCATAATAAGCAAGGTGTAATGTATGTGGTACAGTATATAGCGTCTTGTGCTTGGGTGCGATTGAAAATACTTGAGACACAGGTTGATAAAGAAAGTCTTGTATTGCTTCATACAAAGTTGGCAAAAATAAACACACAGGTTGCAAACACAGAAGCAGGAGACACAGCAGGCCAGAGTAATCTAAGCTCAGCAATACTCTCCACAACAGATTCAGATCTTCTTCTCTGTTACCGCAAGTCCATGCAAACGTGAGGCTCTCAAGAGCAGAGTTCAGAGTCCACAAGTGCTTCAGAGTTCCTCAGTAGGAATGGCTGGAGTACAAGGTCCAAGGCTTCAGGAGTCAGAACACAGGTTCACTGCAGGCTAGATTCTGAAGCACTGATTGCTCAGCTGTGGCTGTTTAAGAAGCAAACGGAGAGAATCAGGGCGGGAACATGCAAGCTGGAAAACTCCATTTTGACTGAGGGCAAGATAGCTGCAGCAAAACAGAAAGCAAAATGGCCGACGAACAAACTGAGTTTCAGAAACAGATACACAGAACCTTACATTACTCCCCCCTTAGGGACAACCTCCGGATGACCTCAGACCAGGCTTGTGTGGGTACCTCTGATGAAACTGACGGAGCAAGCGAGGAGCATTAACGTTATTGACTGGCTCCCATGAGTTGTCCTCCACTGGGTAGCCCTGCCATTTAATCAGATATTGTAACTGATTTCTATACAACCTGGAATCTAAAATCCTTTCCACCACAAATTCTTCCTGACCATCGACTAGCACTGGGTCAGGGCAAGGAGAAGAACGTCCAGGAAACGTATTGGGTGTCGCAGCCTTTAGTAGGGATACATGAAAGACAGGGTGGATTCTCATAGTTCTGGGCAATTGAAGACGACAAGCAACGGCACTTATAATCTTACTGATTTTATAGGGTCCAATGTACTTATGTCCCAACTTAGACGATGGAATCCTTAACTTAAGATTTCTGGTTGACAGCCAGACCAGGTCTCCTACCTTAAAAGCTGGTGCAGGTTTACGAAATTTATCTGCTGCCTTCTTGTACCTTTCCTGAGCCGATTCCAGATTCTCCTTTAGAAGATCCATATTCTTCTGTAAAGTCGTGACTCTTTCAGCCACTGCTGGCAAAGGCGTCTCTATGGGAAATCGTGGTAGAATGTTAGGATGATAACCTAGATTAGAGTAAAAAGGAGACTGTTTAGTGGAGGCACTCTGAGAGTTGTTGTAAGAAACTCAGCCAATGGAAGTAGATCCACCCAATCATCCTGTAGGTGGCAGATAAAGCAGCGGAGATACTGCTCCAGGGTTTGATTGGTTCGTTCGGTTTGTCCATTAGTCTGGGGATGAAAAGCAGAAGAAAGGTTTACTTTAATGTCCAATGCTGCACAGAAATTTTGCCAAAACCTAGAAGTGAATTGCACCCCTCGATCCGAAATAACCTCATCCGGTACTCCATGTAAACGAAACACATCTTTAATCATCAAATCTGATGTCTGTTTTGCAGTGGGTAAGCCGACACAAGGGATAAAATGAGCTGCCTTTGTTAAACGGTCAACCACCACTAGAATAGTGTTCTTCCCTTGAGAGGTTGGTAATTCCACAATGAAGTCCATAGAAATGGATCCCCACGGGCGGGACGGGTGGGAAGAGGCTGTAACAGACCAGTTGGTGAAGAGCGAGGTGTTTTGCATCTTGCACAAACCTCACACGAAGTGACATAGTCCAAAACATCCTTCCTACAAGTGGGCCACCAAAAGAAACGAGAAAGAAATTCCTGTGTCTTTAGAATTCCTCTATGCCCGGCTATTTTGGAATCGTGAATGAGTTGCAATACTCTCAATCTGACTGTTTCAGGTATATACAGACGTTGTCCCAGAATCCACACACCATTCTTAAAGACAAGACTTACGTCCCTTGGGGGTTGAGCCAAAAAAGAATCCGCATGGTATGCTTCCTTGATGTCTTTAATTAGGTCTTGATGATGAATCACTCCTAGGAATCTAGAGTCAGGAAGAATAGTCTTAGGAGGAGTAATTGGACGTGTCTCTGCTGAGTAAATCCTAGAGAGTGCATCAGCCTTTCCATTGCGCGATCCTGGTCTATAAGAAATAATAAAATTAAATTGGTTTAAGAAAAGATTCCAGCGAGCCTGGCGAGGAGTCAGGCACTTAGCCGACCTGATAAACTCAAGATTACGATGGTCTGTCAGAACGACTATTTGCTGTGCAGCTCCTTGAAGAAGGTGTCTCCATTCTTTGAAGGCGGCAATAATGGCCAACAACTCTCTATTGCCCACATCGTAGTTCTTCTCAGCCGAAGACAACTGCTGGGAAAAGAAGGCACAGGGATGCAAGACATTCTTCTCACCTGTTCTCTGAGAGAGTATAGCTCCCACGGCACAGTCTGAAGCATCCACCTCTATTATGAAGGCAAGCTCTGGGTTGGGATGTACTAGGATAGGTGCAGTGGTAAATTTATCTTTTAGACGGGAAAATGCTTCCTGGGCTTGGGGAGTCCAGGAGAACTTAGACTCTTTCCGGGTAAGTTGGGTGATAGGTGACACTACCTCAGAGAAATTTCTAATGAAACGTCTATAGAAGTTTGCAAACCCGATGAAGCGCTGTACCTCCTTCACATTTCTAGGACTTGGCCAATCATTGATGGCTTGGGTTTTACTTCCATCCATACTAATTCCTTGTGTAGACAGTACATACCCCAGAAATTGAATTTCGGTCTTATGGAATTCACACTTTTCAAGCTTGATGTAAAGATGATTTTGTCTTAGACGTTCCAAGACCATTCTCACATGTCCATGATGTTCCTCTGTGGAGTTAGAAAAAATTAAAATATCATCCAAATAAATTACCACGAATGTATCTAGGAGATCCCTGAAGATGTCATTCACCAAGTGTTGGAAAGTGGCTGGGGCGGTACTCAGACCAAAAGGCATAACCAGATATTCAAAGTGTCCATAGCGTGACCTGAATGCAGTCTTCCATTCATCCCCAGGTCTAATACGGACTAAGTTATAGGCCCCACGAAGATCTAGTTTAGAAAAAATTTTGGCATGTCGCACTCTCTCCAATAACTCAGGGATTAAAGGCAATGGATAACGGTTTCTAATAGTAACCTTATTGAGTTCCCTATAGTCTACGCATGGTCTCAGGGATCCATCTTTCTTCTTTACAAAGAATATGGGTGCCCCTGCAGGAGATGAAGAGGGGCGTATGAAGCCCTTGGCTAGATTTTCGTCTATGTACTCTTTTAAAGCCTTCAGCTCGGGCCCCGCCAGGGGGTAGATCTTACCAAAAGGTATCTCTGCTCCAGGCAATAATTCAATTGGACAATCATATGGACGGTGAGGAGGAAGCTGGTCAGCGTTCTTCTTGTCACATAAATCCACATAGTCCTGGTATACAGCTGGTAGTTCAGGGACTGACATGGTTCCTTTAGGAACAGAGCAAGCTGAAATTTTTGGACTCATCTGTTTCTCTGGAAAGTGTAATTCCTTGGTCTCCCAGTTAATGGTAGGATTCTGAGCCTGCAGCCATGGTAGCCCTAGAATAATGGGAAAGTGAGGAGAAGAGATAAGCATAAAGGACAGTTTCTCTTGATGATCTTTACCCATAAGAACCTTTAAAGGCTCTGTTTCCTGATCCACTGGTCCAGAGGTCAGCAGGGAGCCATCCACAGTTTCCATCTGTACTGGAGTAGCCTTCTTCACTGAACGTATTCCCTGTTTTAGAGCAAAGGAGACATCCATAAAATTTCCACTTGCACCTGAGTCGATCATAGCAGAGCTAGACACCCAGGCTGAGTCAACCCAGAGTTTGATGGAAAGAAAACAGTGAGAATTGTTTTTCTTACAACTCAGCTGGGACACCGCTGAGGAAACTTGAAAGATGGCAGCATTTACACAGTCAACGTCCTCAGAGGTAACGGAGTTTAAGTCCGAGAAATCAAGATCTGTTGCTGCAGCTCTCTCTGGAGCCTGAGGCTCGGACCTGACAGATCCCCTCTCGCAACACTCACAATGAATGAGTGCTGCAGTAGTCTTGCGAGAACGGCTGGGACAGTTAATAATAAAGTGCCCTGACTTACCACAATAAAAACATAGATTCTCCTTAAAACGATGTTCCTTGCGTGCATCACTAACCCGTCGTAGTAAAGAGTCTACCTGCATGGGTTCAGGTTCAGGTTCCCGTGTAATCCTATTCAAAGGTTCCTTAGCTGGAGAGGAAGGTAGGAAAAGGTTAGTACGATTGCTTTCGAACCATCTCTCTTGCCTGCGTTCAGTTAAACGAGTATCAATACGGATGCAGTAGTTAATAAAGTCACCTAACGCAGTGGGAGGGTCGGCACGAGCAAGTTCATCCTTAATCAGTGGGGATAACCCCTTTCGAAAAATAGATTTTTTGGCGGAATTGTCCCAGGTGGTATCAAGGGCCCATCTCCTGAAATCCAAGGCATATTCAGCTACCGAGTGCTTACCTTGGCGCAAAGCTAACATGGCTGCTTCAGCTGTTGCACCTCGATTGGGGTCATCAAACACCTGCCCCATGGCTGAAATAAAATCATCAAGGTGATTCAAACAATCATCCTCAGTCTCAATCAGAGGGTTTGCCCATATCAAAGCCTTGTTGGTAAGCAACATAATTATAGTAAGCACCTTAGATCGTTCAGTAGGAAATTGTGAAGCATGTGCAGAAAAAAAAAGATTACATTGATTAACAAATCCCCTGAATTTTCACGTTCACCACCAAAACGAAAAGGGGGCAACTTGGAATCCCAGAACTCGGGGCCACGGCAGGAGCCTGGACTCGCCCCTCCAGAACCTCAATCCTGGCTCGCAAATCCTGGGTAGTCTGTCCAACCACTTGCAAATTGTGATTATTTAGGTCCTGAAGATTTGTAAAACGGGTCTTTATATTCTGCAAATCTGCAAGGATATTATCAGTCACTCCGCAAAGTTCCTTTATGCGGGCCTCCATTTTCCAGATCTTTTAAGACAGGATACTGGAAGAAGAGAGAAAAAAAAAACAATAGTGTTCACCTGTGGCAACACTGAAGAAAGAAAAAAACTTTAAGGGAACTGCTCACCTGGAATGGTTGTGAGAAGTCACAACCACTATCATCACAGAAAGCTTTCAACCAGACATCTGATATCCAGAGTTTCAGCAGACAAAAGAGAAGAGGAGAAAAAAAAAAAAAAAACAATAGTGTTTACCTGTGATAACACTGCAGAAAAAAAAAACTTAAGGGAATTGCTCACCTGGAATGGTTGTGAGAAGTCACAACCACTGTCATCACAGAAAGTACAACCGGACATCCGATATCCACAGTACAGCAGACAAGCCTTTCCAGACCCAGCAGACACTAACGTTTGGCTTCAGAATCTTGTAATGTATGTGGTACAGTTCATATAGCGTCTTGTGCTTGGGTGCGATGAAAATACTTGAGACACAGGTTGATAAAGAAAGTCTGTATTGCTTCATACAAATTGGCAAAAATAAACACACAGGTTGCAAACACAGAAGCAGGAGACACAGCAGGCCAGAGTAATCTAAGCTCAGCAATAACTCTCCACAACAGATTCAGATCTTCTTCTCTGTTACCGCAAGTCCATGCAAACGTGGGCTCTCAAGAGCAGAGTTCAGAGTCCACAAGTGCTTCAGAGTTCCTCAGTAGGAATGGCTGGAGTACAAGGTCCAAGGCTTCAGGAGTCAGAACACAGGTTCACTGCAGGCTAGATTCTGAAGCACTGATTGCTCAGCTGTGGCTGTTTAAGAAGCAAACGGAGAGAATCAGGGCGGGAACATGCAAGCTGGAAAACTCCATTTTAACTGAGGGCAAGATAGCTGCAGCAAAACAGAAAGCAAAATGGCCGACGAACAAACTGAGTTTCAGAAACAGATACACAGAACCTTACACAAGGATGGAGGAAAAACGACTGCAACTGTGTCTAGGGACCATCTAAAGTTGTGTCCGGACCCATTAAAGCTTCGTGAGGAGAACCTGTTGTCAATCAGGAAGAGAGTGATGAAGCAGTCATACATACAGATTTGGGAGATTTACCTGCAGATTGGCCCAGAATTGGAGAAGCTGTAATCATTCCTGTGCTTCAATTTTATCAACCGCAAGGAGAATCTCTACATCCAGTCGCGCCAATTGTGCCAGTAGAGTCAGTTCCAGAAGGACCTGTTCCGGCAGAACCTCAACCAGTGGAACCCCAAGAAGCGGCACCACAAGAATCAGCACCACAGGAAGCGGAATCCCAAGAAATTGAATCTCAGGAAGAAGAGTCCCCTGGCGGAACAGAACCGCATCGCCCAGCCACCAGTGTGCTTGCCAGATCCCTAGAGAGGTTAGGCGGTATTACAATTTGCCAGCACGCAGGACAGATAGGCTAGAGGCTACTATACCTGATACTACACCACGTAGGTCAGTACGTATAACAAATGGGCAATTACCTGTTAGGTATAGAGAGTAAAACCTAACTCATGTAAATAGCTATCTATGACCACTGTACATAAATGTATAATGTATATATTTTTGCTAATAATATGTTGTATCATTCCATTATTTATTAACCTTTTTCCCTTATAATCTTGGAACAAGAGGAATGGACATTATTTCTACTTGTTTACTCACCCTTTTTGAGCACCCTTTCCAAAAGAGACTGGGACTTTTATGGTTGCTCAATTCCTCAATCCCTCATTGTACATAATTGTTCAGTTACCGTTTATGCAACAGTTCAAGAATGCCTTACCTCCTGTAAAGGAAGAATTGTTTTGAAATGTTATTGTTCTGTTACCTGTTTTTGTATTTCAGCCCCGGAGTGCTGAGTTCAACTAGGGGGGAATGTGGAGCCCAGCTGTGACTGGATCCATATCTTCCAGAAGGATGCACTAAAGGACGATCCCACTAGAGGTCACTATACGCACACACATTGCAGCTTACCTAAAAAGACCATTAGAGGGAGCTATGTTTAGGCATATATAAACTCAGTTTAGTTTCACTTTGCCTCAGAACTCAGAACTGAGAGAGCAGACGGTCTGAGAACAAGACAGCCTCAGATCGGAGAGAGCAGCCGGAGATGAGAACAGGATAGTCTCAGACAGAGACGGATCTCAGATCTCCTCAAGACACCAAAGGAGAGAATTGCAGAGCTGTTCAGACAAGTTCAACCTGAAGTGGAGGTTGGTACAAGTGAAGAGTAAATCACTTTAGCCTAGCCAGAGCTGAATCTGAATTGGAGCTCATTAAGAAGCGTGCCGACGCTTAGAGAGCGGCAAAGAGGCAGCACACCAACTGCCAGGGTGTGTGATCTTAATAGGACCCAGATAGATCGAAGGCAAGTGGAAGTAGAAGGATCAGTGAGCATTAATAGCTCCCCTCAGCAACGAGTACCGGATGCCGGGTTCCGAGCCCATAAGGATCTCCACGACCTATTGGGAGAACCCCGGAATTCCTGGAGGACTACAAGTCCCAGGAGTACCACAGCGTTGACACGTAGCGGATCAGGAGAACAGAGTCTGCCTGATCAGCCATAGAAAAAGACCCTGTTCTGCCAGATAGAAGGTCCACCACCAAGTCAGCCAGGTACAGGACAGAGACTAAGTTAGACCTAGCTACACGCAGGTCAGGACTTGATTATACAACGACAGAGGACAGGAGGCCATATACCTATCAGTGGAGGAGTCCGGATGTGCATCCTTCACCCTGCCGTGCTCCGGGGAGTACCTGCCATTGCTACAGTAAAGGTACCAAACTGACTTCTGTGTGTGTCTCCCTTATTGTCCCTGGTGGAGGGATCCCCATCTGTCCTGCAACCACATATTCCTATCTACCCTGGAAGGACACTGTCTTACTTGTAGAAGACCCACCATCTAGCTGCCAATACCATCCCTTCCAGAGTATGTACAGAGCAGCGCTGGTTCCCCCTGACCAGATACTACAAGTGGCGTCACGACAAACCATATAAACATCCCATCATCCCCTGTAAATATCCCACATTGGATGACCGCCCAGGGCCACGGACAGAGCTCAGCTGCCAGTGACATTCCCCATAGACTTCCATGGGCTCGGTGCCGAGTACCCCATAACCCTGGTAGTGTGTGCGCGTCATATGGAGCCCATCATATGGGGCCCATCATACACTGGAGTATCATATATGGGATCCATCATACATTGGAGCATCATATATGGGGCCCATCATACACTGGAGCATCATATATGGAGTATTACATGGGGCCCATCATACACTGGAGCATCATATATGTGGCCCATTATATATGGAGCATTATATGGGGCTCATTATTCTGTATGGAGCTCAATGTGGTGCCCATAATTGTATATGAAGCAATATATGGAGCTCATTATACTGTATGGAGCAATATATGGTCTCATTACTCTGCATGGAGCACTATGGGGTGCCCATAATACTGTATGGAGCAATATATGGAGCTCATTATTCTGTGTGGAGCACTATATGGTGCCCATAATACTGTATGGATGACTATACTGTTTGTCTTTTGAGCTATTGTAGAATTTACAATAGATATTAGTCATGTAATGTATGAAGTAAGTGAAATCTTTGGCATTGTACTATACCTATATTTCTCTGCCGTATCTGTGCATCATGAATTGTGGTATGTATTAAAGGGGCCCACTGAGACTCCTTCGCCCGGGGCCCACGAAAACCTGGAGCCGACCCTATGTTGAGGTGTAGGCTGGAGGTTCAGCAGCTGCAAATGGAGGAATTGGACAAGTCGGAGGAAGAGGAGGACAAAGCGAGCCATTTTGCTGACAACCTATGTGTCATCAGGGGTAGGTGGTACAAAATCCTTTGAAACCCAGGCATGGTTCATTTTAATGAAGGTGAGATCACCTACATTTTGGGTCAACAGCCGGGTCCTTCTTTCTGTCAGGATTGATCCAGCAGCACTGAAGACTCTTTCTGATAGCACACTACCAGCAGGGCAAGCGAGCTCCTGTAAGGCATATTGTGCCAATTCAGGCCAGGTGTACAGTTTACAGGCCCAGTAGTCAAAGGAGAATAAACTGTGAGGGAGAACATTGATAGGGGAGGAGAGAGACCTTTTTGAACCAGGGCTACCATCCAAGAACAATTGAGAACCAAATTACAAGAGCCACCAGAATATCAAGGAATCATCTGCTACATTACAAAGCTAAAGAAGAAAATAACCGGGTGCCTCTAGTGGTCACCTACAATCCAAATCTGGAGATGCTAAGGGGAGCTGCACTGAAACTACAACCTTTACTACAAAAAGATGCCCGATTACAATCCATATTTCCAGACCCCCCACTACTATGTTTTAGGCAGCCCCCAAATCTAAGAAACATCATCGTCAGAAGCTCCCTGTCCTCCCCAACAGCTGCAGGAACCTTTCCTTGCAAACAGAAGAAGTGCAAAACCTGTCCATCTATAATGACCACGGACAAGATAAAGATCCCCAACTCCCATCAGGACTACAAGATCCCAGGTACTTTCAGCTGCATCACATCTAATGTGGTGTACCTAATTATTTGTACGAAATGTCCAACTGGGGGTCTGTATGTGGGGGAGACAGGGCAAAAACTGAGAACAAGGATGAATTCTCATCGCCACACAATAAGAGAAAAAAGAATGGATCTACCTGTGGCAAAACACTTTTGTATGCCCGGTCATAGCATGATGGATATGGAATTACTGGTATTAAAATCTAACTTCAAATCTGAGAAAGATAGAAAGACTTGGGAATATAAACTTATGATGACCTTTGACACTCTTAGTGCTGGAATGAACGTGTCACATGGATTCATGTCTGTGTACATCAATTAAGGAATCTGCTTCTCTGACCTGGGGGCATCAAAACACAATACCAGACCCCAATCAGAGGGCAATAAAACTCTCACTCCTTATCTATGAACTGTTCCAATATTTATGTTCATCCCTCTGCCATGATGACAGTTCTGCTTCACGTCACATGTCTTACCTATTGCATTATTCCTGTGTCCTCTTGTGTAGAAATATGTGATTCTTCAGATTTTGTATTAGTCTATGCCTGATGAAGAGACCTGAGTAGTCTCGAAAGCTTGCAATTTGTTACCATCTTTTCAGTTAGCCATTAAAAGGTATCAACCACTGAGGACTCTCAAGTCTAAATATTTTTCTATCTACTGGCTAACACGGTACGAAGATATACATCTTTCCTATATCATAGGGGAGGAGAGGTAATTTTGAACCATAGTTGACAACTGCTGTCTCCTGTCTGTTGCAATCGATTCAGTATTAACAGTCGTGTGAGCGGTACTCAAGAAATCAGTCTACAACATGTTCATGAAACCCCTGTCTCCAGCACCACTTCGGCTGTGTGCCCCACGAACACCTCTTCCATGTTGCCCAGTACGGCTCGTGGTAGAACCTGCACCGCTGCTGTGTGCTGGGAATGCCTCTCTCAAACGGTTTACCAGAGTTGCTTGTTTCGAGGATGCTGGGCAACCAGTAGTCGTCATCCCTAATTTTGGCAATGCGGGGGTCCCTTTTTAGGATCCGCAAGAGATAATCACACATGTGAGCCAATGTTCCAGGTGTCAATGATGCACTGCCAGTGGTGGGTGGAGGAGCACTTTCTGCCAAATCCACATCCCTCCAGTCACGCATAAACCCTGTACCTGATCTTGGCAAGCCAACATTTTCACTTGCCCCTGAGAAGCATCCTCCTTCCTAAAATAATCATCCCCCTCCTCGTCCTCCTCCTCTTCCTCTTCTTCCTCCACCTCGTCCAGGACAGTTCCCTGTGCAGACAATGGCTAACTGTCATCAAGGCTTCCCTCCTCCTCCTCAGCTGCAGATGCCTGATCCTTAATGTGCATCAAAGTTTGCATGAGCAGACGCATAAGTGGGATGCTAATGCTTATGAAGGCGTCGTCTGCGCTTACCAGCCGTGTGCATTCCTCAAAACACTGAAGGACTTTACAGAGGTCTTTCAGCTTTGACCACTACACACCAGACAACTCGATGTCTGCCCTCAAACTGCCTGCCCGTGTATCCTCCCACAAATGCATTACAGCCTGCCTTGTTCGCACAGCCTCTCAACCATATGCATGGTGGAGTTCCACCTTGTTGCAACATCTATGATTAGGTGCTTCTTGGGGAGGTGGAGCAATCGCTGCAGCCTCTGCATATGACTGGAGTTTACGGGCGAGCGACAGATGTGCGAGCACAGTCTTCGCACCTTATGGAGCAGGGCTAGTAACTCCGGATAATTATTCATGAAGCACTGCACCCCCAGGTTCAAGGTGTGAGCCAGGCAAGGTATGTGTCTGAGTTTTGCCAGGGCTATGGCCGCCACAAAATTACTTCCATTATGACTGACTACCTTGTCTGGCTGAAGATGTAGACTGCCTAGCCATGACTCAGTTTCTCGCTTCAAGCAGTCGGCCAGTACATCCACGGTGTGTCTGTTGTCGCCAAAAGACATCATCTTTAAAACAGCCTGCTGACGCTTACCACTAGCTGTTCGATAGTGGGACACCTCATGTGCAACACTGGCAGCTGCAGATGGGGTGCTCGTGCGACTGCGCTCTGTTGACGAGCTTTCGCTTCTGGAAGAGGAGGAGGGTCAAACGCCTACAGCCAACTGTTGTCTATATCGTGGGCTAGGCAGCACTGTCCCACCGCCGCTGTCCCCTGTGGAACCTGCATGCACCACATTAACCCAGTGCGCAGTGATGGACACGTAACGGCCCTGGCCATGCCTACTGGCCCATGCATCTGTTGTGAGGTGCACCATTCCACTCACTGATTGTTTGAGTGCATGGACAATGCGGTCTTTCACATGCAGGTGGAGGGCAGGGATGGCTTTTC